>JAAGAY010008496.1:0-13256 GCA_011801015.1 Ardeotis arabs
TGCCCGAGTCCGCGGCGTTAACGGGACGAGCTCCCCGTTTGCCAGCCGGGCTCGGAAATACCGGCTTCGCTCTCCAAAAACAACTCCGTTTTCCCTTTCCCGCCGCTGGCTCCGCGCTCTGTTTCTGACCTCGTCTCCTTTTCCACAGGTCGGAGAAGCCCAACTGGGATTACCACGCGGAGATACAGGCTTTCAGCCACCGGCTGCAGGAAAATTTTTCTTTGGATCTCCTCAAGACCGCCTTTGTAAATTCTTGTTATATCGAAAGCGAAGAGGCCAGACGGCGAGAACTGGGGCTGGACAAGGAATCGGTGGCTCTTCACCTGCGAGACAACGGCGAACTGGCTGAACGGGGGACGTCCTTCTCGCGTTCCTACCTGGCGCGGCGCTTTGAAGGCGCCTACCCCGATTTACCCACGGAGGGGATAGGAGCCCTCGTTGATTTTCTCACCAGCCAGGAACTTGTTTCGTACGTGGCTCAAAACCTGGCCGTGCAGGACCTGACCCTGTGCAAAGAGTTCCCCGTCCCGCCGGCCGTGCTGCGGAGGACGTTCTTTGCCGTCATAGGAGCCTTGCTGGATAGCAGCGGGCCCGAGAGGACGGGGGTCTTTGTCAGGGTGAGTCGGCACTGATCGGGTGGGTTTGTAGTGAGAACGGCGCCGTCGAAGGCTCTCGGGAGTCACAAGGGAAAAAAAAAGGCACAAAAAAATTAAATATTGCCTTGTACGTTGAGGGGCAGGGCTGGAGGGAGGTTGGCAGGAGTTTGACAGTACCTGTAACGAAGCAATTCGACAGCGGGGTTGGTTGGGTGGGGGCTTGGGGGTTTTGATTTTTTTTGTTTGTTTTGTTTTTCTGTAAGAAGCACAGCTGATCGAGTACATAAAACCATACACTTCTGGTTTGTAACGGGGATGTTTTAGCCTTTGTTGACGCTTGCTAAGGGGAAAGCGTTCTATTCCGTGCGTGATGCTATCAAATAATGAAGTTATTCCATATTATAACTTCAATCGTAAAAAAACATTTTGTATAAAGCAGGGGCTGAGCTCATACTTAAAGACATTTCATACAGAAATGTTGAATTAAAATGCGGTGTAACAACGCCGTTTTAGCAGCTGCTGTTCCAGGCCGGCGCCGTTCCTCCCTTACGGCAGGGCGGCTGGTTGACTTTGCCGAAGGCGCGCATCCCGTCGGCGGCTAAACCAGACCCAGAGCCGCCGACTGCCGCAACTAGAGACTTCATTACCTTTCCCATTAATTGTAATTTCTAAATGTTTTCGTTTAGGATTTTTTTATTCCCCAGCTGATTGGGAAAGACCTGTTTGAGATGTGGAAAGTTGTCAATCCTATGGGCTTACTGGTGGAAGAGCTGGCCAAGAGGAACATCTCTCCTCCGGAACCAAGGATCACCAGGCAGCTGGGAGTCAGCACGGTTCTGCCGCTGTACTTCGTCGGGTTGTACTGGTCGGTACCATACTGGTGTAAAGGGAAACGGATTTAAACTGGGGGAGAGGGAAGAGGAAAGAGGGGAGGATGGCCGTTTACTTTGCTTCTCGTGCCTAGGGAAGGGCAAAGAGACAGAGACGTGAAGGGAGGTGGGTTGGACTTTGGTTATTTTCGTTCTGGAATCCCTGGTGTCCCTTCACGCGCTGTTCCCGTGCCCGGAGGTGTTGATTCAGCACAGCTTCATAACAGAGAGGACTTCTCCCTGAATCCTTCTGAAGGAGTTTTAAAATGCTTTTGTACCAGGGGAGGAGAACAGACAGAAGCATTTCGCTTCTTTGCTTACGCTAACCAGAGTAACAACTTTGCGTATTTTTAACAGGGCTCACAAATTATGACAGAATCAGTGAAACGTTCCGAATCCAAACGAACAGAGCAGTGTTCTTCCAGGAAATGGACGCTTTTCTGATTTGAGTTTCCATTGTTGACTACACAAGCACTGATCTTTGCAGGAAAGGCCAACGGAAATGTTTTATGTGTGTATATAAATTCCCTTCAGTATTCACAGACATTGGAGAAAAACAAAATCCAGCAGCCGTTCTTCATGATGCACAGTATCGTGAAGATACAATCAGGATTTCGTGATGAAAATGTTTTAAATTTATTTTTTTTTTTCTCTTCTCCCCAAGCGATAAGAAGATTCTAGCGGAGGGTCCTGGCGAAACGCTGCTGGCCGCGGAGGAAGAGGCTGCCCGCGTGGCGCTGCGGAAGCTCTACGGGTATACGGAGAACCGGAGACCGTGGGATTACTCGAAACCCAAACCAGGACGGGCAGCTGAGAAGGCCGTCAGCAGTAACTAGATAATAAAAGACATTTCTTGTTTCTCTTGAGAATTGATGGCTTCCACGCTGAGTATAAATGTATTTAGGGAAGCAAAATTCAATTTGGTTTTCTGATCTTAAGCGCTTGAGATTTTAAAATGAAATACGGTAGGAAAATAAATCAAGTCTTTCACTTTTGAAGCAGGGTTGGTATTTGCTCATTTTCCTAAGCACAACCAACGTAGCCCTGTTCTGAATTTCTGTCTTTTTGGCTGAGAAGTTTGTCCGTGCATCACAGGAGACAGTTTAATAACGTGTGACCAAGTCTCGCTGGATAGAAAAAGGTTTCCTAAGTGCTTCCTTGGGGATTGTTTCGAGGGGATTATTAAGGAGGTGAGGTGAGTGAAATGCACAACATCGGTCTTTGGATCGAACCTGGATTCGTTTGTCCTTGACCTTGTGAAAACGTGAAGTGTGATGGCGATGATATGGACGCTGTCGGTGGTCCAATTAAAAAAAATGAAATAACTAAAGTGCAAATGGCACTTCTGAGGTGTCACTGCTTACGTACAGATTTCAATTGCGATTCACCGTGGTTTCTGTTGTTGGAGCACGCGCTGAAAGAGGGTGTATTTTTAATTCTAAAATCTGTAGGAAGGAAAATAAGGGTCATGAAGGCCTGAACCCAAAGGAATTGCACAATACTGTTTAACGCTGAGCTAGTAGATAAGCTACAACATTCCCTTTCTTTTCTTTTTTCTTTTTTCTTCCTCTTTTTAGTACTTTTCCTGTTTAGTCCAGGTTCTTAATTTTTCTCCCGGCTTCTGCTTAGTTGAAGCAGTCACGCGACTGAAGTACTGGAGTCGGTGAAATCAGTGTGTGGCTTGTCTGCACCGTCCGTAGCTGCTCCGATGGAGCTCAAAGTAAACGGAGAATCGCTCGGGAATAACGGATACCTGCGTGGTGTTCCCGTTACGTGTCATAGAAGACAACAGATGTGTGAGGACTGTGAGTCTCTTCAAATTGTTTCCTTTAAAATGGAATTGCTTGTGTTAATAAAAAATTCCAGCTGGGGAATCTCTTGTCGCTTATATAAGCAAAGCCAATAAGGACACTACATCCCAGGGGAATAACGGCCAAATCTGAAAAGAGGATAGAAACGACCCGTGCTATTTTTAGTTTCCAGACGAGGTATTTCTCTTACCTCTACCTATTTTAAAAGGACAATAGTGACAGTGCGTTTTTTTTTTTTTACATCCAAACTTTGACCTACCTACTATTTTTTCTATACGTATTTATGTATTTTGAGAGAAAAAAAAAGCCATTTTCTGGCAGTTTACCTTAAAAGAGCATTTAACATCTGCTTACTGTGGCTTCACAGTCTGGAACATGGGCACGGGTCCTAGGAGAAGTGGATTACTGAGGAGCGTCCTGGAAAAAAACGGAGTAATGCAAGATAAATCGATGAATTGTGTAGCACACGTATGGAATGTCTGGAGCTCAAACGGAAAGACAGTTTGGGGACAGGGAAAGAAAGGACTGGGTTTTTATGGAGGTGTGAGTGGAAAAGGAGGTTTTATAAGAAAACATGTCCTATTTTCAAGCTTTCAAAGGTCAGAAAAGCATTTTCTGTTGTACCTGCGCTTTAATTTCTGGCACTCGGGCGTATATTTAAGGATTTACCGTGGTAGTAGGGGGATCATTTCCATCCTTCAGATTAATAACTTCTTTTTTTTTCTTTTTCTGAATCAGTAGCCGTAACCAATATCTCAGTGTCATTAAAAGACCGGGTAGATTTAGACATCAGTACGTACGAGGTCTGGTGAAGTCGGCAGCTTTTCTTCCACTCGAAACGTTGCCATGTGCTAACCCTTTCTAGCTTTTCCTCCTTGATTTTCAAATTAATTGGCATAAGCGTGTTAATATGCTTAGACACAGAGATAAGTCGAATTATGAAATAAACGGACCGCTAGTTGTTAACCCATTAAAAGCCACGGCAGTTTTGCTCTTGATTCTGCTCTAGACTTGCTCTTACTCCGCGTGTTAAATAAACTCTGTGCGTGCACGCTCTTGGATTACTCAGTTTCTGCCATCCAGATCCTTTCTCTTTTTCTTGAAGGTGTTTTACAAGTGATTTTATTTTCAGAAAGATAAGAGACATTGTACTGTATTGGCCCCAGCTAAGTAATTAGGAGAAAAAAACGTCTTAATGTGCTTTCCTGCACTTTTATTGAGTTTCTTCTGTTCTCCGTGTGTGCTTTTGCTCCTGCGTCTCGAGCTCTTCACGGATAAAAAAGTCCAGGAATAATCCTTGTGTTAATTGTTGCTGAGACTTAAAGGCAGGAGATGAAAATACAGTCACTTTGCGGTTATCTCTGTGTTCATATGGAGTTTGAAATTGCTGGTGAAAAGTTAAAGCTTTTATTGACATTTCTTACACCAAACTCTTTCATTTTTTATGATAAATCAAACATTTCAATAAGCTGCTCCGGTGTTACGTCGCTATAAAAAGTTCAAAACATCACAAGATGTGGTGGTGTTCTTTTGCAGGGCATGGAGAGAGGGATGATGCGGTACAGAAACATTAGGAGAGCCCTACTTCTCGCTCTCAGCGTTAACGGAGCGCTGCGGTAAACTTTTAAACGGGCTCTGAACTGTTTGGTTTCTCTTCCCTCTGAGCTTTGAAGTTTCATATTAACGAGATGCTTTCAGTGTAGAGAAGCAGACATGTAAGGACAGATTGGTTTTTATCTTTTCAAATCGATTCCGCTGATCTAACGGCGCTACTTGAGTGCGTTTACCATCTCAGCTTGGCTAAGAAATCGGTGATAAATGAGGAAGACAAACTGGTCACCAGGCGGTCGGTCGGTAGCCGCTGTCACGGTGCCGAGCTGCGTGGCGGAAGCGGCTGATCCCCGTGACAGAATCGGAGCGTTGAGGGCTGTCGGTGATTCTTTACGTCACGGGGCCGCAACGCATGGTGCGTCTGGAAACCAGGGCTGCTCTTTGGGAGAAAGGCAGCTCTAAGGAGACAGCAAACCTGATCATCCCGGTCTTTTTTGAGGTGCCAATTAACGTTTCTGCCGGTCTGCTTGTGACTGCGCACGTGAACTTCCAGTTTTGTGCTCAGGTGTGTTCTCTGAATTACGGCAGGGCAGGTATCGTACAGCCTCCTGGCTCATCGAGACAATCCATCGCCGTCACAGCCGTGTCACGCGATCCTTTCCCTAAAACTCCTGGTTTAGGAGCATCCCATCTTTCGCTCCTCTTGCTCCCGCTGGGGACAATTACAGACCCTCCCTGCTCCCATATGGAAATGAAAAATGACGCCTTACCCTCTGCAAGTGTTCACTGCCAGTTGCGCCCGCGTGTTCTTTATCAGAAGAACTCTTGAATTTATTGACGTCAGGAGAACGTTGCATTTCATTCCAAGGAGATGAAAATTTCATCGCGTTTTGGACGTGCTTGAGAGCTCCCCCTGACAGGGCATCTCAATGGCTCTGCAGTCCTGAGTTTTCCCTAAATTAGGTTGGGATGCTTACATAAATCGCAGCAACATTTATTTTTATGATAGTAGCATATTTAAAAATTAATGATTACCTGACAGTACTCTGTCCTGATGGCATGATTTTGGTTTAAGTATTTAATTCTGGTACTTTGTATAGGCAATGGCTAGGTGTGTCTGTTAAAAACGGTCTTCTCAATCGTCATTCAAATGACTTCACCAATTTTTATGTACCATTTCCAACCCTTAAAAACATGCATGCTTGCAAAAAAAAAGAACATTCTGAAAGAATCCTGAGCTGACAGCTTTGTGGGGACATCTCTGGTTTGGTGATTAACATCTCTGAGGTATGGCAGAGGATTTGGCCAGATCCAGCAAATAATTAAGCCCAGCTGAATGAAAATTCCTGACGCGTTCCTCGAGGCTGAAGGAAGTATGCTGGCGGAGCAGCACTGTCCTACATTAGAGCTTAACCTACGAGAGAAAATTCCGAGTAACTGGAGGTCAGAGGCTGCAGACTGGTCTTGTGGAGTGTCTCCTTCACGGGGGCAGCCCTATGTAATTAAGAAAATACTAATGAAACTGAGGAAGCGTTACAGAATGAGTCCTGTTAAGAGCAGAGGATTCACCAGGGAGAAGCCTTCCCACCACCAGACAGCAAGAATTTGTCCTGGCTTGGTCCAATAGAGAAATTCAATTACTTTAATGATAATTTCAATAGAAGACCTAGGAGGCAGAGCTTTATCCCCTAAGTTTAGGGGATAAAGTTTTAGGATGATAACGTAGCAAAATGATTTGTAGAAATAATTCCAATGTCAGAGAATGTTTAAGGAGGAAAAGCATCCAGAGAGAAAACGGCTTCATTTGCTGAATGCTAATGAAAATTATTCTCTTTAATTTCAAATGATAGGAACTGAAAATGTTTATAAAATAACTTCTTTTTTTATGCCTGATAAAATTTGGAATGAGTTTCAAAATTTTCCTGTAGATAAAAATTCCCCTGTTGCAGAAGGGATTTGCTGTTGGTGACAGAACCCGCTGCTGGGTTGTCTGACTCTGACCAGGTTCTTTTTGAACCCTGCAATGAACGCTTTAACATCATTTCCATTTTTGAAGGACAACAAGACATCCTCTTTGCACAAAGATGTCCTTCCAAAGGGTTTGTGGGGACGGTTGTTTTGGTTTCGTTACACAAGGGCATCAAACTGGCCTTGGAGAGGACCGGGGGCGATCGTGGCCAGGGCCTGGCAGCGCGAAGAGGCTCTGGCAAAGAAAGAAAAGAGAGCAAAGCTCAGATTGTGGACAATACTCTGAAAATTCCTTGACTCTTAGGTGCTCGGTTTATCACGAGGATGAAACAGGAAGAATTAAACGCTTCGACAGGCGGCTTTGTGTGGCGATCTCAATCCATGATGGAAAGAGTAGGAGCGTAAAACAAGAGTTTACCCTGGCACAGGCCCAGGTCAGTAACAACGCACACTTCAGTCGTTACTACACAACCCTTCTCTGTTCATCCTTAAATTATTTTCCCTTCGAACGGTCGCACTCATGATCCTAATTCTGAGTTACCAAAGCTGCGGTCTGCGCCTGGAGCCAACCGCGCGGCACCGGTAGCTAATCGGCACGGCCGGGCACGCGCCGCCCGTATCTCTTGCCTGCACGCGTGCACATTTCAGTTGGGCGGTTATCTGTGTGCGCCAAGGTACGCGCAGGGAGGGGAAAATAAGCTGAAGGGCAGTACTCATGAAGTGGATCTTGATAATTCAGGGAAGTCAGGGTAAACTTGGAGAGCTCTAAGGAAATTAGACTGTTAGTCACAAATTCTAACAATTCTGCGTTTCTCAAATTCCCGTGAGAGGTCATTATCTCCAATTTTTCACTCACTGTTCTGTTTCAGAGTATTTACTCATTCTCTTCCATTAACTCCCCTGTCCACAAACCAAAATGAACGACCAAATGAAAAAAAAAAAAAAAGGTTTTGCTCTAGTCAGGCTGCAATAATGTTCTGAACACTTACTCTTCCCCAGTTCCCCAAACACCAGATGTAGAATATGACTAACACTGTGCCCACCGCGCCTTAATTGTTTGTTTCTGGGTTTCGTTTTGTTGTGTTGGTTTTTAAAGATTTAAAAAAACTGTAAGCAGTAAATATCAAATTAAATATTCCTGTCATGTCACGAAAAAAGCTTATTTTTCATGTTAAGTCACATGCCGATGAGCATTTCTCTTTTTCCTCTCGGTTAAGAAAGAGTTTTTCTAACTGGCAGAATCTTTCAAAATCTGCATTCTCAAGTGAAATTCACACACGTTTCACAGAGACCATCACTGCCACTTAACCAGAGAGTGCATTCTTGAAAGAAATTTAATATTTTTTCAGTTGTTTGTATCTCTAAACTGTGGCTTGCAATGATGAAACCAGGCAAGAAACTGAAGGTGCCCGTGCTGGACAGCAGAACGTACCAGAGGCCTCGACGTCAGGGGCTTTACTTTTCTTGTTAAATCAATTATCCTAAACAACAATTTGAGAGTTTGTCCTTTTACTTCCAAACTAAATGACATGGAGGGAAAGTGCTAAAATGTGACTGGTTTTAGCAGTATTTTTCCCTGTATGGGTTTAGATCAGGCTTCTCCAGCAGAAACCTGCCTTAAGAGGAGATAACCAGCTCCCAGGGATCATCCACATCTATTCACTGCAACCGCCTGGGGATTTTTTTGTTCATTGTGCATCTTGGTAGTGCTCTTACTTTTAACCTGGTCATGCTGCCAGTCATAAAGTCCTTCTCTGTTCTCCTCCTTGAATAACGGAACTGCAGTTTGGATAAGATAAATTCTCAGGGGCTCACGGGAAAAATCTCGGTGACGGGATCTCAGATTTTAAAATTACAGTAATGAGAAACATTACACTAAATTTGAAGGATCAGGTTTCCTTTTGTAGTCCACTTCTAAAATATTTTATTTCAGAAACAAGGTGACTGAAGAATTTTCCCATATTGACATTACATAGCTTATTTTCTTTGTTCTTCTATTTGAATGTCCCACACCAGAAAGCTCCAGCTCCCGAATTTCCCTATTTCATTATGTCCATCTCCATTGCTTTACGTGAAGATACTGTTCTTCACCAAACCCAACTGGATGTCTCCATGATTTGCAGCTATGCCCACACTGGTTATGTTCATCGGTTTGTTCACTGCAGTGTACAGAACTCTGTTCACCAGGCAAGAGTCAAACCCCGCTCCACTGGTGTCACGAATTTACCACCTCGGTGTTTCAGATGATGGAGTGCGTGGTAGTTGTGTAGTGGCTTGTCCTGGCGTTTTAGAATCAGCCTACTTTCCCCTTCCTTTTTGACCTTTTGCATTCTTTAGATATTCAGCTTGACTTTTAGAGAATGAGAAAGTTTGGGACCTGTTTTCTGCGTGTAAATGCCAGGATTACCCACGAGCACTAAGGAAAGCCAGCTCAGAACAGTTCATTCTACTCCAGTGTTCCCCAAACCAGCCTTCTCGTGATGCTTCTGAAAAGAACTAAAATTTTAGGGAATTCTGAAGGAGAATATGGGAGTTTTGTAAAGCACGGGCAAATAAAAGGACACTGGTTGAGAATATTACTTCTCCTGCCCATTTTATTATTGTGTTTCCCTCACAGAAGATGCTTGTCAAATTACCTGTAATTCTTGTTGCCCAATCTAAGGCGGTTCTAAGGCAGCACTAACTGATAGTAGTTTCCACAAATTAGACTGACTAATCAATAATTTAGGTTCATTAGCGGAGAGGAGCAAAGGCCTCTCTTCATTCCCACGGGAGTTTTACAGAAAACGGGCAGGAAATGCTTGTCATCAAGTGGAAAAGGAAGAATTGAACTTTAAATAAAAATCTCATTCATAGATCAAGAAATAAGTGATGTGATATAAACTGGAATGTGAATATTAAGCTGTTTCTGTTCAGAGAGCTGGGAGAGCATTTCCTGGGTTAGCACTTTGTGTAGTACAGAAATTGTTGGTGGCTTAGATTTCGATTCTGCCTCTCCCTCTCCTAATTTAGAACCAAAAGTTAGACAGAGTTAAACTGTCCTTCCACCACCGAGCTCTGCCTTTCAGCTCGCTGTCTCCTAAGATCATTTGATCGCTTCCTTCTCACTTCATTCGTATGGGTCCCACAACCTCTCTCCTCTGCCTGCGGGCGCTGGGCTGCCCTGCGTACTGCTGACACTCCCACGGGCAGTTCCACAAAATGTAAAATACGATCCGGCTCACCGTTATTTCTCTATTGCTGGTCACAGGAGCGAATATCCATATACTGCCTTTTCCGTTTAAAGGGTTTCACTCTCCTCGGGCGCATTCCTCTGAAAAAAAAGGCAAGAAGAATTATTTGACAGAGAGTCCTGTGATTTGTGGTACAGTTTATAAAGTGTCATTCAGCGACAGGATCTTATAGAGTAATGATGATAGACCAATACAAACCAAAATCAGTGCAACAAACGTTGGCACTTACCCTAAAAATTAAGGTGATGTCAAGATGAACCTAAAATAAACCACGTCCACCTCGCGTACGAGATATTCTTGTGGCAGATGTTTTGCCTTCACTGCAACTGGATACAGGCACATTCTTGCCACTGCGCAGTCTGTGATTACAAACTGGAATATGATCTTGGGCGTTTAAGGCATGATGGAAATTCAAGAGCTGTGTCAAATAAAGGGGCGAAGTTGAAATATTGATAACCTTTCAACATCACTGACCCAGCTAGAAAGCAGAGGAAGAGAATAATGCCTCCTCAGCTATCAAAATTTCTCACTAAAATTAAAAAATGAAAAATTCCTGTAGCTTTGGAACGAGTCAGAAACAAGGAAATCTCAGTCCTTCCCACTGAAAAATTTCAAGTAGATTCAACTGAACTACAAGGCAAAAGGAACCATATTTTTAACACTCACTTTAGGATTAGTCACTGATTCGATGAATTTCAAATTGAAATTTTCCACTCAAACAATTTAGAAAAATTAATGACTGCAAGAAGCTTATCTAAATCATCATTTACAAGGGAACTTTCACTCTTAGCAGCTACCGCCAAGAGGCGAGCATCGAGCTAAGAGGAAAGACACTTACGGTTGATGACGTTGATCGGTCATGTCCGTTTTGGGAAGGCATTCTATTTGCGGTCCTCTTCCGAAAACCCGCCTGGTTTGTTCGGGTTAGCAGGAAAATTCTGGTCTGCTTTGCAGCAAGGAGAGGATGTATCTTGCCGTTTAACGCCCGATACCTGGCTGTACGCAGCTTCAGTCCCTCACTTGCAAACTCTAAAAGCTGTCCTAGCCATGAAGATGTAGTAGATAGGTCATGAACCGTTGAGGGAGGAGTCTACAGAAGAACTGTTTTTTCTGTCTACGGCTTTTGGTCTTTTTGATACCTCCTGCTCTCCCGCTGGCTCTCACCCCATACCTTCAGCCTCCTCCACGGCATCCTCAGAGCCAGCACTTCTGCTTTCAGCCTCAGACTTTCAGTGCTGTGGTGGCCAAAAATGACTTCCATCGTACCTGTCCGACCACTTCCTGCAGTTAAATTTTCTAGATTTAAATAACTGTCGACAATCAACAATGATGTCTATCAACGTTACCGTGACTTTCTCTTGTTTTGGTCTCACACTAAAGTGTATCTATTAATTAACAAAAAGCTACTGATTAAACAAGGCTAGGCACAGCGCAGGGATCCACGCTTAGCCGATCAATCTTTAACAGAGCGTATCCATGAACATTCCCGGCAGGAACGCTTCCCATGTTCGTCCTTCGCATTCTCAGAACACCCTCCACGCACAAATATTGCCGTTTACTCCAGATGCGATATACCTAATCCCGGGATTAATTCTGTATGCCCGTCATTAGCGAGGCACGATGGCTTTAATAGCCCATTAGTCTTTCAGCGTGATAGCGCTCACGTCACGTAGCCTGCTGGGTTAATTGCTCTAAAATGGATATTATTGACCTCAATCCCAGCGACAAACAGGGAACGTCTTATTCATCTCCCAAATGCGCAGATTCTTGTTTCTTTTGCTCCTGACAATAAATCCCCTAGATTATATTTAATATATATTATAATTTATACCCTATTAGCCCTTATTTAAGGGCTTACTGCAGCAATGTCTTTCAGATATCATTCCCCATGACTGGGCTAACTTTTGAGTTCTGTTTTTCATGTAAAGAGAGACGTTGCAAGCTGAAGAAATCATTGGTTTACCTCTTGTTAAGAAATTAATTTTAATGCTAGAAGCTGTAGCAGGTGCAGCAGGGATTAAGCACTTTTGCATAAACAGCTGGCCAGTATATTTCCAACCACAAAAGTCTGGTTGTTAGGAAGAGGGAATGAAGAACAAATTTGGACAGAGAAGCTGTAGGAAAGGATATTCAGGTCCTAGGAGAGAGAAAGAGAAAAATGTATCAGGAAAGAGAGAGAAAAACAAAGAGTAAACCTGGGTTTTATTCATGTGTATTATTTGTGATTTTCCCCAGGAGCTCAGTTCCACATTTTGACGACAATGACACCTGCAACGACAACGGCACCGGTTTTTTTAACACCTACTCACGCAAGCACGTTCTCTCCTTGAAACAAAACCCAACTCTACGTAGCAACCCTTCGCTACGGCAGGTGTTGCGGACAATCCAACGGATTCTCCAGGAAAAAAAAAAACTTGGGTTTTGACCTTTAAACTTTTCTTCCCCCCCCCCCCTAAACTGAGGTCATCTACTTTAGGCCATTTATGGCTTTTGCAAATCTCCAATGTTAGCATGTTTTGGAGAAGGCAAAAACCTTCGGAACGACGAGAATACCAGCATTTCAGAGAGAAGTGAAAAAGCAGAGGAAGCTGTGAGAATTTGGTCCTTATAAGGCTGGAATATTTTTCACTAAAAATGGCTCCTGCCATCCCCATTAGAAAAACCTGACATCAGCGGGGTTTTTAAACCCAGATACTCTGGGTTTAAAACTTAAGGATCAGCTCAGGTAAATTAGCACATCCAGAGAAGTGTGAGGAGGAAAGTCGGTGTTGAGCACCAAGTCTGGGATGTTTTTAACTAAAATTATGAGGAAAATAGAAATACGAACGTTAGCGCTAGCGTAGGTGCTGCTGTCAGAAGTGCAAGGCCTGAGCCTAAATACACAGCACTGGGAATCATTTAACCTTAAAAAAAGTGTCGTCAGGCAGTTTTGTAAATCAAATAATCAAATTGTGAAGTAGATTGATTTTTTTTTTTTACGTATTTTGCGCTCTGCTGGACACCGCTGCTTCGGGCGCCTTCGCCAGGACCGGGACGAAGCAGCGGGAGCCCCGCGTTCTCCCCGCAGATCCGGTTGCCTCATGAAACCCCAAGCACCGCAGCCGGCCCTGCGGCGGCCGAGGACCCGCCGGGGGTCCCGGGGGGAGGGCGGTGTTTCACGGTCCCCCCCCAACCCCGGGGCTGAGGCGGGGGGACCTGCAGGCCGCACCCCCCGCCCCCCCCGCCAAA
>JAAGAY010008497.1:0-15275 GCA_011801015.1 Ardeotis arabs
TTTTTTTTTTTTCTGATATCTTAAGTGTTACAAAAAAAAACCCCCCGACAACTCCACAAAGCATTAAAAGAACCCTGTTGGAGTTGCAAAGTCAAGTGATTTGTAGTTTGCACATCAGCTGCACTGCATATGCAAATTGGCCTCTACACATATACATAGCATAATGGTCTTCAGTTACACAATCATGTAGATATTTGTGAGAAATTGCTGCCCTATTCAGTACAAGAGATTCAGAGTTTATGGCAAAAGAGATTGCAGTCAAGACTCCTCCATTTTTTACATAAGCTGGAAGATACGTAGCAAATGATGATGAGAAATGCAAGGAGAATGGTTACATACTTAGAGTATTTGAAAATTGCCCACAGCAGCTCCACAGAGTTTCTTTTTGCTGATAGTTCATTTGTGTAAAAGTGTTTGCAGAGGTGTTCAGTGTTTTTGGATGCCTGACTTGGGATTTTGATGACTGATACACAGAAATGCTGAGGATTCAGAGCTACAACTGATGTTTAGATTTCTACTGCAGCTTGTGTTTAAAGCATATAAAATGTCAGCAGAATGCCAAACACTCCGAAGATGAGATCCAAGAGATCTGAGATTGGGAACCCACAATGCATGGATACCCTCATCCTTATTCTGTTTTGGTCAGATTTTAAAATGTATTTGCATAGCTAGTGATGGGCATAATCTCATAGGAGAAATTTCAAAAGAACCTGTGTGCTGGAAATGAAGTGTTTTAGCACTTTTGGGAAAACTATTAGGCTCCTTCATGCATTTTTGGGTACCTATTTAACTGTGAAAAATCTGATCCTGTGTGCCTTAGCTCCTAAGCAGTAAAATGGCCGTAATAAAACTCATTCCTCCCTTAGGCTGTTGCAAAGGTAAATTTGTTAATGTCTCTGAATATCTGATACTCTCATGATGAGCTCATGAGGAAATTACTGTTTCCATCTTCAGGTCGAAGTATGAGTACTATGTGGTACTCAAGTCCTGGGGTAGCACACTGGAAAATGAGGAAACAAAATACTAAATAGCTGCTCATAAGGTGAACGCTGTCAACTTGGTGCAGTGAAGGACACAGGGCTCATGCGGATCGTGAAATTAAGGACGTTATTATAATGCACATGCAAAAGGATTCCTAATGCTCAAGTAGTACTTGACTTCACAACCTTAGTAATTATATAGAACAGAGTTATTTTATATGTAATATTCTATAAAGTTTTGGTTGATAGTCTTTTGTGAAAATATATACATCTAACTTATAGCTCTGACATCTGTTATTAATACAGTCTTCCTAAACTGGAGGCAATACAAGCTTTATTACACCTCAGGCTGTCATATATCTGTGTTCAGGGAGTGATGAATACACTATTTTTTTTTTCAGAGTTGGCTACCAAATAGTTACAATTGAAATCCTCTGAAAAACAAATATGAATCTGGATAATGAGACAGGTCTGCCATGCTGATGAAAATAAATGTAAAGTTTATTCTAACAGAGCTTCAGAAGTGCAATCCATTTAGAGCAGTACTGTATATCTGTTCCAACTATCTCATTGTATGGAATATGAAAATATATTTTAGTTACGCATGGCATTTCACACTGAATCCAAACTTTAATCATGGTTTAAGATTTAAAGGGTAATTTAATAGTAAGAAAAAAAAAATCACATTTTTAGTGTGAAATCTACCTGCCCTCCCCTTTCTTTTTTTACTATGTTCTTGGTATCTCTGCATATCTGGAATTGTGGTCTGGACTCTGCAAATTCTGTGGATTTCCTTAGATTTCTGGTCCAATACTATTAGGTAATTATTTTTCGGGGTCCTTCTTCCCATGAAAGTATTTCTAAATACTTACAGAAGGCAAGAAATATGTGGAATTCATGGTCTTTTTAGTGTTATTTCTGCTTCTTCTGCTTCTTCATTTTTTCCCACTGGACAAGGAAGAGCTAGCAGTTGTGCTAGTGCTACTCCACTTTGAAGCAAAAGCTTTTAAAAGTTTTCTTTTTCTCCCATAAATTAACATTTTAAAAGAATTTAAAATTAACTGAGGATTCTGTTTGGTTCCACAGGATGTTTACATTTTGCCTTGAAAAACTGAAGGAAAAGAAATAGAGGGGAACAAAATAAAATCCCAGGGTACACCACCAAAAAATCGCACTTTTGAGATTCCAGCCTAACCTGCATGTTTTTCTCATATATTATTCTAATCAGCTTGAATCTCTCTTACATTCCTGTTTACATTTATTTTTAGTGGATGTTTCCAATTCCACATTTTTTTCTTCTATTTACAGATTAAGTGCAAAGTAGCATGTGGTGTGAGGTACCAGATGTGGATTGCTTTCTTATCTCTGAAGCAAATAACACATAGAATAACTACAAGTATTAGGGAAAATAGCAATACCTTGTATTTTATTGGAATCATAGTTCAGAAAATATAGAATATTCAGAAGCAAACCTATGTTTTCGAATAGAAAAGTCATAATATTTTAAGATAAATTAAAATACAGGATGAAAATAGCGATAAAAGGAAAAAAGCAAGCAATAACAGATACATTTTTACAAATACATCACTGTATAGTTTTCAAAAGAGATGCAACACTAATGGTAAACAAACCAAGCATGTGTTATTATGTTTATTGTATTATTGGTCATTCTAATCAGCTCTAACAATTCTAGCCTATTATTTTCTCTTACATTTAAAATAATTATTGTTGTTGCTACTATATTGCACTTTTTAGATATTCTTATTGAATAAAGGAAAGCTAACAGAAGTGAAGTCTTTAAAATGAATTATAACAACTAGAAAATTTCTGAATAGCAGTGAGAAATAATGTAAATAAAACATGCTGCTGCTGACTTTTATAGCCAGGTGATACAGACCTGATTCCAGTACTAGAAAGCATTTCTATTTTATATAATTACAGAGCAAATGCTCTAGTCCTCGCAAGGAGAATACTCACTCACTGCTTGTGGAATGGTGTAAAAGATGTTAAGTTAGCAGCAGCGTAAGTCTGCCTAGTTGAATTTCCAGTTCTTAATAGCTTAGTAAGTTATGCGCGTTCCTTCTGGTTTGTGACCGTGCTTATGCCTGGGATTATGTGCCTCACCTGCTTTTAAGAAGCATAAGAATTTTTTTGCTCTGTCAGTTTGCAAAAGGTATTCCCTGTATGCTTTATTCCACCATATATATCAGCACAGCAAGTTAGGATCAGCACAGCAAGTTAGGATCAGCAAGAGTTAGGATCTGAGTCCCTAGTCCAGACTGAGTGCCTACGTTTAGAATTTCCCTGTGGCATATACAGGAAGCTATGACATGCCAGAAAACAAGCTATCAGTGATGAAGAATCAAAAGTAAAATGGTTGGTCTGATTGTTCATAAAATGGCATGTATGTTCATGTAAAGAAGAAGTTTTAAAAGTGAAGACAGTTCAACTGCTGGGGTTTTTGAGAGATATGTTGGTTAAAATTGAGAAAATGGTTTGTTTTCTGGAATATGTTGGTTAAAATTGAGATATGTTGGTTAAAATTGAGAAAATGGTTTATTTTCTGGAACTTTGTGATGTTTTCTGGAAAAGATGAACTAATTTACCCAAGTACATTAGGGCTAAATTAAACAGGGAATAATTTTTTTGTGTCTTTGTTTCCAGATAAACCTGTGTGTTCTAAGTGTTTCTGTGTTTGCTGGTTTCTAGTTCCCATGTCCTGTGGCAACAAAGAGCAACCTATTTTTATTGTTTGATTTTCAACATGAGAATCTTCTTCTGACTGGCAGGGAAATGATCTTACTAAAACACTGCAAATCAAAACCTGGCAATTGGTTCTTAAACTGTTTTTGTAAGTGAGACTGTAGACCCAGTCCCCGTGCAGGAATATTCCAATGCGAGTGTGCTGGATCTGTGTTCCATCTTCTGTTGTATGTTCTAAGTCTTTTTAGTGTACTCAGCATGCAATTGAAAGACTGGTATTTGACAAATACAGGGTGGTTTGATATTGTAAAAAGTTTGAATGTTATAAAGGAACATTACCAAAATAAAGTTTTTCTGTCCAACTGCTGGGAAGAAATGAGGGATTAGACCGGTAGGTTGTTCCTCCTGAAGTCTGATGAAAGGTGACTGTAGTACTTGCTGGGACTTGTGGAAGTGTCTTAAGGCAGCCTGATTGTACTGGGAGGTTGAGGGGTAGCAATAGCACTGAGCAGGAGGCCCATGTTCAATAATATTTGTATCATTGATGTGCTTTGTCGGTGCCAATTCCTGTTTCTATTTTTTATCACACACCTTTCAGCATGGCTTTGTAGCAGGTTGCAAACTGACAACATTGCTAGATAACTTGGCAATTCAGATTTGAATCCTCTGTTCTGTAATTCCTCTGGTAGGTTGGCTGTTTTTAATTTTTTTCTCTTCAAGATAGGTAGTATGGTTTCTCATTTCCCAGTTCTGGGACCTTGGCTGTTCTCCATTAGTTCTGAAGAATAATAGCCAGTGGCTCCAACACTATTTCTACAAGTTCGATTAGCTCACTGGGATGAATTCCATCTTATTTCTGTGAATTTTCTTTTGTTGCAATAAACGTATTATATATTAAAAGATCAGGTTTTGCACTATATAAGAAAGCCTGAGCGGATCTATTCTACCATGTATTTTAGAAAGAAGGCTGGGGATATGTGCATTAGTGTCTGGATAGCTAGTGAGAGCTGGATTTACAAAGGATAACTGAACTGCTGCAGTGATTCTAGGGGACAGAAATGTAACATATCACAGTACTAGCAGATGAACTGGCCAATGGTACATTTGGGAATGTTGCACACAAATGATTTTTTTTTTTTAATAAATAATAACTATTAACCATTACTCTTATTTAAAATAGGAGTAGTGACCAAAAAAACCTCTTAAAAATTTCTTTTTATTAAAATAAAAGTGCTTCTTGTTTATAAACCTGACCCTTCCCTAGTACATCTGCTTGACTGGTCCTGCATCTTAGGTTCCAAGTCAAATTTTAGTGAACTTTCTTCTCCTTTCTCCTTGTCATGTATTGTATACATTTAATTATGGTATCAGAGATCAATGATTCTTACATTTATTTTCTGAGACTGTATCACTCAATTACATGATTCTGAAATGCTTTTTTAGCAGTTTTGCCCTTCAGCTGTAAATTGTGATTCTGTACTTCTTCATTAATGATCTTGGAGTGCTTGCATAACTACTTAGGAGAAAATATTAAACGTAAGATGGTTCCATTAATTTAAGAGTAGGGACATTCTATTTAGACTCCCCTTTCCTTGCTCAAGCAGTATGACATTTTTTATTTTGATAAATGATTTGCCTTGTTATAACTTTTTAAACTAATGGGTATAGAAAAAGACCTGTTAAATAAAAATGGTATGACAAAAAAAGTGACATTCACTTTATTTTATACAGAAACAAATGAATGTAACACAAAGTTATTTTATTGAACTGTAACAACAAAACATTGGAAGTTCAGTGCTGAATTGGCCTTGAAATTTATTCCTTGTGTAAAACAGATCCCTTCAGCTCCAGATGCAGGTTCAGATATAGCCCAAATGGTTAAAGACCAAGACCGCTAGCAATGCAGTGCTGCAAGGAGTTTGGCTCATTTCCCTTTTCTAAAGGATGCAACAGGTGTTCTTACCCTGAGGTCAGCATCAGCATCCTGGACATGGGTTGCATTTGGATGTTAATCAGAAAGGAAAACTGTCCTCCTTCCTTCCCCAGACATGCTTCTAGAGACGTTATTCTAACTGTTGCTGCAAAAAGGTAATATCCAGATATTTATGTTGCTTTAACTGTTCCTGTGGTCAAAACAAAGTTATAGTTTCCAAAGAAGTGAGCCCTCTATATGTGTGTGCCACAGCTCCTTGGTCTCCTGAGGACTCATGCTTCCTGAGTGCACTGGAAGTACACGCGTGAGGTACACTTGCAGGATCAGACTCCTTTAGGGACTCCTTTTTCATGTTGGAGTTGTGCCATTTTAAAAAATAAGTTATGATCAGCTGCTGTTGAAGATCAGTGTATAAAGTGTGGTGACAATAGTTTCTTACTTGAAATTTTAGCTTTTTCTGTTTTTTTTTTTTTTTAATGGAGTACTGTTAACATATATTTCATTTAATGGTCTAATGTAATGTAATGGTCTAACTTCAGGTGTGCTGCAGTGTTTGATCGATAAACAGTAAGTATCAAAATAAAAGTCAATTAAATCCTCCATGAAACTATGAAGTGTGTAGCTGGTTGTGTTTTTAGTTCCTTAATGTCACAATAAGCAGAGTTTTCTAACAAGCTTAGAGTCAGAGAAAATATCAGACTAAAGCCTGTGTGGGAAATGCGCCATGATTTGCACTTCTTTTACCCTCTCCTCTTATGTTGCCAGGTAAAAGCAGCCAAGCTGTATGTTAGAAACTCAAGGCCACACCTTCATGGGAATTTCCTGTAGTTCATTTAGGCTCTAAACCTATTTCTAGGATGTTAGCCCAAAGACAGCACTCTGTAGGTTGCACAAAAATGTGGAATTTAAGGATGCTGAAAGATAAACATCCATCTCTGCAGGCATAGATTATTTTTCAAATGTATATATAAATCAGAAGATTGATGGAAAGAAGGAATAAGTGGCAGAGGAGAGTGTGAGCCATCCCTTGTGCAGACAACGTCCAATGTTCTTGTGCTGCATTTGGATTAAAAGAGCACTGGATTGAAATTAAGACAGTTGTGCTCATCCTTGATGTTTTAACAAGACAGTCTCCTTCTCCTGTCACTTTTCATGTGTCCTCATCACAGCTGCTGTACTAAAGAAGTTATCATTCAAAAAATAACTTTTTATCTCACTCAAAGTTTAAGTTGCAAGATCTGTTTTTGAACTAATTTTTCATTACTATATTTTCATAAGTAATAATGCATGTCTCTAACTGCTGTAAGCCTCTGATTGAAAATGAAATGTAAAAGGATTATTTTTTTTTTACCTGCAGACATAAAAGGTACCTTTAAGACAAATGTACAAAGGCTGTTCCCTGTTTTTGATGTACAGTTAGCACTGTCTTTAACTGTGCTTGAACTGGTACTGTGATATGCTGAATTATACTTCCTTTGGGCCAGATCCCTGTCTGCTGGAAATAGTTACAAATTCATTGATTTTAATGCAGCAGGGGTGCATTATACAACATTCGGAGACAGGTACCATTTTTGTGAGATTACTGAAGTCTGCCAAGACTTGAAGTGTTAAAATGCTCTCCTCATGCTAGTCAATATTCTAGATAATGACTTTTCATTTAAAATGCTTATTCAGATCTTTGATAGCATATTGGTCTGTCATATTTTGATTATCATATAGACAAGAATAGTGGAAGAGTCAAAAATAAATCTTCAAATGAGATTATGATGTATATGGTAAGATCTACCTCTGGAGGGCTTTCAAGCTTTTTTTGCTCAGTGACCAGAGTGTTGCATCTTCTTGAGTTACAGCAGTTATTAAACTGGTTGACAAGAGAGATGCAGTAGCTGCCTTGAAAAGAGATTAGTCTGTTGAAGGAGGACTTTCTGTGGCTCAGAGATTCCTCTTCCAGTAAGCATTTTAGCTCTGGATAGCCCATAAAAACTACAAGATTCATACAGACCTTTTTTTTTTTGCTTACTGTGTCTGCTTCTGTGGCTTCTGAGATACATTGAGCTTTCAATGGGTAACTGTGAAGCAGTGAACACCCACTTACCAACTCATCTGCAGGCAGGGTTTTTACTATTTGGTAAAGATCTGAGCCAAGATAAGTGATCCTTTAACTGTGATTGTATTTAATTCAAAAGTGGAAGTTCCTATAGGCATATATTTACACCATATATGTAAATTACAGATTCTGGTGCAGTGTACCATTAATTACTATTCTAAGTATAAAAATACTTCATGTACCTAAATAAGCAGAAGTCAACTTTTAAACATTTTAAAAATACAATTTTTTTTTTCATATAATTGATATACAAGGCATGTTCTCATAACACTTCTGATCATAAGTCAACTATTATTGCTCCTACATTACCAGTAAGTAGTGTGCAAACATCTCTTTTAAGGATGAGTAATCTTCACTGTATTTTTTAGCTGGAAAATGGAAGATAATATTCATTTCACCTTGGAAAAATGACTACATGAAAATGCATCTTCCTACCTAATTTATTTGCCAGCTCTTGTGTTCAGATTGCTTTTCTGATTAAAGAGTCAGGACTTCACAGTTTAATTCACATTGAATTCTGTCACTGTGGTAAGTTTTGCAAGCATTTCAACTTTCCATATATCCTAGTTTTGATATTTGAAAATGGGACAGTGTTTCAAATTCACTTTTCTGAAGTGTTTTTAGGTGAAAGAAGGCATGGTTTCCTTATATAAATAGTGGCATGGGTGATTGCTCAATACTTTTATTTTGCTGTGCGAGCAATTTGAAATAAATACTAAGCTGTATAATACTGTCAATGATAACATAGAGTCAGCTTTTCTCTATTAGGCTTGTGGTACAATATTTCCATTTTATAGTTAAAGGAAGGACACAATTTTTTACTTTATCTGTTACAGAAGCCTTATTCCTCTGTGGAACCAGGACATGGGGTTTTTCTGCCGTAAAATAGGAATTTTTTTCAGTGCTTTACTGCAACAAAGAAACAATATCACAAAAAAACAATGTTATTGTGCTTGTTAGAACTATATATATACCTCAAAATTATCCATATTGATAGTACAGCAATGGGCTTAGTGTGGTTAATTCAAATGAAGTAAGGTTGCAAAAGGTTTCTGAAGAGAAGCCTTTCCTTGAGAAACTAATTTAGAAACCCACTGTTTACTACCAGAGCCTCTGGAAGTCAATGGAAATCTTCAGTGGTGATGAAGATCAGTTCCTTATGACATGCTGGTGTATGCCCACAGCAGTCTGTTTACTCATCGCTGGCTATCTCATGGGTGTAAAGAATCTCTGCCAGGGATGGTTTCCTGGCGATATTCAGAACAGCCACAATTCCAACAACCTTTCCTTTCGCTGCTAGACTAAACTGTAATAAGAAGGCCCTGAAAGTACCGTGTCCTACTGATTAGGAGAACTGTAATATTGTTTGGTTTTATCGTGTACGTGAGAAGTTTTATAAACATGGACTCAACAATTCCATGGGGAAAAAAGAAGCAGAGAGGAAGCAATGTGAAACAGAAGGCTGAAGCACTCATACTTCAAGGGGTAGAGTGGTTATTCTACTACCTGAGCAAGAGAGGATATGGCAGGTGTTTAAATGTTTGCATGTAGTGCATATTAGCTCTTTCTTTTAGCTTTGATGCGATTTTCCCAGTTTAAATGGTATAGCCTCAAAAATAAAGAGAGAAGATATTGAAGAGCTATTATGGCAGCTTTTCATATGGTGTCAGTTTGGGATAAAGGAATAAAAAGTTCTAATAATATCTTTCAACCATTAATCTCTGCAAGATGTCATGAAGACCAGAATTAGAGCAATATGTGGTCTTTGCCATCTTTGACTGTTGTGACTCAAAGACACTTTTGATCACTTAAAAAGAAAATTCAACACTTAAAAAGCACACAAACCAGTAGAATTTCCACAACAATCCAATTCCCCATTTACATCCCAACAGGGTCAATTTTCAATGCATTTCACATAAGAAAAAATATACTGTTCTCATGATTGTTTGTGTGTGTAGTTCTCCATACCCCATGCTGTAAATATACCCCACAGTGTCAGATCCATGCTGTGACCAACAATATATGCCCAGTGGGCTAGGCTAGCTATATCTACTGTATGTTTATATTTTTTTCCTTTGCGTTTTTTGCAAAGCTGCTTGTTCCTCTGTCTTAGTTTGGCAGTATGGCTTGCTATAGTCTGAGGGACTGTAAAGCATTCTCCAGAAAGCATATTGGAAGGCAGCGTTTGGGCTCACAAATGAAAGCTTTAGCTCTCTGCTGCAAGGCCTTTATTTTCTAAATGTTTGTAGGGTGTGCAGTAGGACAGAAAAGCTGCGCATCAACATGAGTGTTTGTGGAAGTTGTGGATAATGCAGTGGTATCTTAGTGCCTCACTTAAGGTGAAAATTGTGGCTCTTTAACTATGTAGCATTTCACATTAGAGCACACCTTAGCTTCCTGAGCTGTGTTGGATATCAAAGGAATCTCAAGTAAAATTCAGCCTAGAAAGTCCTTTTTGAAATATGGGAAGTGACAGCTTGACTGCTCAGAAAGGAAGAATTTTATTTCACAAAAAGTGAAAAATAATGTTTGAAATTTCTTTAGAAGAAGGCAAAAGGGAGATGTCACACCCCTTTTAGTCCTATTTTCATATGATTCTGTGAATGTGGCACTTGGGTTGGTAGTAATTTAGCAATGAAATATATCCAATAATTTTGGAGAAGTCAACACTTGTTTAATTTTGTGTTTAAGCCATCTTGGATTGGCTACAGTTCTCTAAAATTTCATCCATCACATTGCAAAGTCGGAGATAGCAATCCGACCCGTACTTATGTTTGTGATTAGTCAATTAAATCTCACAGTTCTGTTTCTGTTTCATGATTTGATTAACTGAGCCCACTGAAACACAAGTAATGGAGCATGAAAGCTTCATATTGCCTTTCAAATAGGCTTTGCATTACTCAAGCTTGCTTGTCTGAAAGTTTGTTCAAAAGATGCAGAGACATGCTTAAGATAGAATTACGGAGAAATGCCACTAAGTACGGAAATTATTCTGGGCTTATATTCATAGCCTGAACCATTTTGAAGTGTTCTAGGATTTTCTAGAATCCTACAAATGCAGATTTAGAATAACTTCTAAACTGTTCTACATCTACTAAACTAGAGTTATATTTCTTAAATGTAAACCATAATTCATTGCAACTTGCGAGGACTGGTGTTAGTGTAGCATTTCTTTTTCAGTTTTTGTAAACAAACACAACATAATGCATCTGCTAAGAACAAACTTTCAAAAAGAATTTAATGATAAGCCATAGAGAATTATATATATATGTACATACATACATGCATTTTTATAAATATCTACTATATGAACATTATACATATATAATTATTACTTGTTTTATCACATTAAATTGTTTAAAGACAGTGCAGCTACTGATTTTTAAAATATTTTTATTTTTGACTGAAGTAGTCGACATCCCTTTTTCTACATCCTCTGAGGGACAGAGGTCAGTATTCTTCAGTGATACTTTTTTTTGATTGAAAATCTCCTTCAATGTGTTTGAAATACAAATTTCAAACCCTTCAAAATAAAAGAGAAAATTTTTAATCAAGCTGCCACTTTTAAAAAGTTCTACTTAACTGTAATATCATTATTTCATTGTGAATCAAAACAAATTTTAAAAATATCAAAGATAACAGCCAAAAATATTTGTATGTTCTTTTCTTAACTGCTGTTTATTACTGGATTGTCATTTGCTGCTTATCAAGAAGAAAGATATAATACTTTCTAAGGAATGATAATCAAAAAGTTATCATAATTTTTTTTTAAAAAAATTTGCAATTACATTATTAAATGAAGTTACTTATCTTGGCCTAGTGAGCCAAGAATATGAATCCTAATTGAAATCCAGAGTCAAGTCAGCTTTTGTTAGAGAGTTTATAAAATGAAAGTATCTTAAAGGTCTGCAAGGATTATACAAAGAGCCCATAAAGGATTCCAGTATCAATCTAGCTGGAATTCTGCCCTTGAATTAGGGATTTAAAGTTCTGAGAAACATTGTAGATTAATTCATGGCAGAACAATAAATATTTGTCCTACTCTGAAAATACTCTGGAGGTAATTTTTGTCCCATAGTTACATGCAGAAATCTGTGCTATAAAGAAAAGGAGTGAAAATCATTTTTGCTTGTAAATTAACCAGAATGTAGGAAAGTTAGTTCAATAGAAAAAAATTATTCTTTTAGTTACAAGAATATAGAATTAAATTCATCTCCTGAACAGGAAAGATAATGAAATTGTCCCATTTACTAACTATACTACTAGTCTGTTCATTAGAAATACTAGCAAAATATGTGGCTTTTGTTATAGTTCTTGCCTACCTTTTGAGAGGTCCCTTGAATAAGGATTTCATAATTCATATAAAATAGTAAAATGCATGCAGTTCTTTATGAAGAGCTGGTACAGCAGGAAGATCATGTTATCGTTTAGGCCCTATATTAAATATTACATAAAAAAGGAAAATATAAGTTTCAGCTTTTGTGGGTACTGGCATAGATATGAAATCAGTCGATCAACTGATCTGCTAAAATTTTTCTCAGTTCAGGGTAGATAGCAAAAGAAAATTCTGAGCAAATTCTAAAAGACATTCACGTTTGACTCTAGCGGTTGCAACAAAGCCTTGACTTCAGAGGACCATAATTGCCTTAAAAGATTACTGCACTGTATTGCATCTATAACAAATATACAAAATGTCCTGGTTTCGGCAGGGATGCAGTTAATTTTCCTCTCAGTAGCCGGTGTGTTTTGGATTTCGTGTGTGAAGAATGTTGATAAAAACACTCTGATGATACGAGTTGTTGTTAATGAGACCAAGGACACTGTCTGGCTTTTCAAGTCTTGTTAAAGTCTCGTTAATCTGCAGATGCGGGAAGCTGGGCGAAAGACAGACAGAATAATTGACCCAAACTGGCCAAAGAGAGTATTCCATGCCATAAACGTCATGCTCAGTATATAACTGGGGGTTGCCCATGGGAGGGGGCATCCATTCCCATCCATTCCATTCTGCCACCCATTCGGGCACCCTTGGCATCCTTTTCTTATCTCTTGCTTGCTGGCATCGTTCCCTCTACCCTGCTGGCGTGCGCTTCCCCCTTTGCTTGCTGCTCGGTGTTGTTTCTGTGATCGCTGCTCGGGACAGGCTGCGTCGGTCATTTGGACATGGGGTGGTGAGAAATTGTACATTGTTCATTTTGTATATTTTGTATATATTAATATCCTTATATTCTGTTATCTTTGTAGTTTTTAGTATTTTAATAAACTGTTTTTATCTCAACCCACGAGTTTTCCTTTCTTCCCAATTTCTCTCCCCTGTCCCGCTGGGTAGGGGGAGAGTGAGTGAGAAACTGTGTGGTGATCCGGGCTAAACCACCACACAAAGACTTACAATTTTAATAACTTAAAAGCTTTGGAATTCCACAGCAAGAAGAGCTATATTTCAAAATTCTATTGGGAATGATATAAATGTTACACTGAAATCAGATCCATTAGAAACCAAAATTGCAATATTGCCGTTAAAAAACATGATACCCAGAATGATGAAGCTGTAAGCAAGACAGGGTTTCAGAATAACAATTGATTTTTAACATCACAGTTACCATCTACCCTTTCCAGACAGGTATCTAGAGATAGCTCAGTATCTTCCTGATAATTTTAAGAAAAGCAAGGCTAGTAAAGTGGGAGCTGGGGAGAAAGGAGATTGTACTGAGAGGCTTTTTGTTTTAAAAAACACTTTTTCAATTAACCAAACACAAATATAATTTCATGTGTACAGTCAAGAAATTTGGTACCATCAAATCTGTAATTCATGCAGTCCTTAAAATGGAAATCCATTGGCAAAATCAATTTCTAAAACCCTAAAAATGAGTCATATTTTATGAAACTATAAATTCTTTAAATCCTACTTTCTTGGCCCTTCAAACATATTTACTGTTTATTACCATACACCTATTTATATTCTTTTAGCTTGAGCTAAATAGTTATTGTGCTAGTTTTCACAAATATAGTTATATTGCTTTTCTATTATTTAAAAAAATTAAATTGTTTAAGATTATGCAAAATGTTTAGTGACTGAGTTCTCTGTCTTTGAAATCAATGTAAACTACATGCTTTGTAATCCTGCTAAAATGCCTGTTTGCATTTGCTTTGGGTATAAAGGCAAAACATTGCTTACATCTATTTCACTTGATGCCAATGGCAATTTTTAATGTAACAGGAATCAGACTGCTGAATAGCTTCTGTGGCCCAGGCATTCCACTTTCTAGTATTTATAACTGCTCGCAGGGTTTCAGTCATGAGAAGAAATGCTGTTGCTTAGCAAACTCCTTCCTTTATCAGGAGGAAAGACATTTCAGAAGATGTAATCCAAATTAAGAAATTTGAACCAATTATTTCAGTGATCTGATTGTTTGAGTTCCTGATGACATCTCAATACTGGCTGGTGAGTATGACAAATTATCTACAGAGACATCTAAGAAGCTGCATACCTGCAGTTATTTTCATTGCTACATCACATAAAACCAGGCTCTGAGATTAGCAGGCTCGGATCAATAAAACTTGGCCATGTTGTAAGAAAGTGCTAAGCATTAATGAGAAGACAGTTTCTAGTCAAAGTACTAGAAAAAGAGGAATGCATTTATTTCAGGGCATATTTTCCCCCGAGAGTAATTGCTGCTGGCCTTATTCCTGTACCTGATTTGTTCTCTTGAATAGTCTCCAGCAGGTGCCATATTTGACACAAATGCTTCCAGTCCTGAGTAACGTACTGGAGTTAATAAGTGGAATGGCAAAGTTTTAATATTTGCTAATCTGTTTTCAGTTGAGTATCCTGGAAAATAACGTCTGCTTGCCCTCTTGGCAGCTCTGAAGACTACAGTGAACAGGTGGGGCGTTTTCTTTCCAGGAAATGTCAGTTTGATGTCTGGAAGCAGATGTAGTTTTGCCCGACTCAGTGCAGGTCTGTCTTCTAACTTAATAGGAGCTCTAAATAGCTGACAGGTGATAATACATGTAGTCAGCTCAAAGCATATCCTGACTGTACTGCCAGCTAGTAAATGGGAAGCTTTCACTGCTGCAACGGTGATCTTAAAGTGGCCACCTTTTACAGCAAGAAATCATCTTTCTAATCATTCTGATTAGAAAATCAAGTCAGCCACTTTCATAGATACAGGTAATTGATACAGCTATCTGTATAGAACCATTATTTTGTAAAACAGCTGATATATAGAATCATAGAATCATAGAATGGTTAGGGTTGGAAGGGACCTTCAAAGGTCATCTAGTCCAACCCCCCTACAAGGAGCAGGGACATCCCCCACTAGATCAGGTTGCTCAGAGCCCCATCCAACCTGGCCTTGAATGTTTCCAGGGATGGGGCTTCCACCACCTCTCTGGGCAACCTGTTCCAGTGATCTACAACTCTCATTGTGAAAAATTTTTTCCTAATATCCAATCTAAATCTACCCCCCTCTATTTTAAAACCATTACCGCTCTTCCTATCACAACAGGCCCTACTGAACAGTCTCTCCCCATCTTTCTTGTAGGCCCCCTTGAG
>JAAGAY010008498.1:0-10126 GCA_011801015.1 Ardeotis arabs
TTTTTTTTTTTTTTTTTTTTTTTACCTACCACACCACTGGAATTGGTTTAGCAAGCTCTTGGGCAAAATGTAGGGCTAGTGGGGTGATATCTGCCTTGTAGCACTGAATAGATGAAGTCAGAAGGACCCAGACCAGTGGCAAAGGTGTCTGTGATGTGGACGTCTTGGAACTATTGTGCAAATCCTATACTCCACCATAGACATAGAATGAAGACATTTTCAAATAACAGCTGCTACATGGGGGGAGGGGGGAACACAAACAAAAAAAAAAACAAACCAAGAAAATTCAGAACTGTTTATAAAAACCTATTTTGATCCTTGGTAGAAACCATTTCCAAACTTTCCCAGTCAAGGTCTGTGTTTTTCAACTGTTTTATTTTTCTAGTTTCTAGGTATTTCAAATACTCCAAAAATATTACAGCAAACTAATTCTTTCTGACCTCTGGGGAAGGAGTAGGGATGATTAATTCCACAGTGTTCCTCAGTAGTGAGTCAGCAGGTTTCTTACTCATTTGGTTTTCATATGTGCTACTTTTAAATTTTTTTTTTTTAAGGCAATGGGAATTTCCTCTCCTCTCCCTTCTCACACCTAGTGTGATCCTGTAAATTGCTTGACCAGTCCGAAGAAAACCCATGATGTGTCATCTTTTTCTAGCTGAATTGCCTAATCCTAAGGAATATCAAAACATGTACAAAATCCAGGAAAGTGCTTAGATGTTGAGAGTCTGTAGCTCTATTCATTCTTAGTTTATTGTCACTTGAATTGAAATGCCAACTGTATCCAAGGCAAATGAAAAATCCTGGTTTGCAGATAAGTTTGCATCTTGTTGCCGCTTTGAGACAGTTTGCGAAGTGGAGAGTACTTGTTTTAGCAAATGTTAAAGTAAATAGTGCAAAGTCTCTTGGTCTTCATAAGGACTTCTTCCATGCAACTAAATGTTCTGAAAGAAGCACTGACCGCATGAAGTATGGAGGTAGCTATAGCTACCTTCACGTGTTCCACTCTGTGACACTGATAAATCATTGCTGGTGCATCTCACAATGTTAAAAATGAAAGTACTTAATGTGTTTTCACAAGTATGATATTCATAGTGAGTATATGCTCACTGGAATTCCTTTGTAAATGTGGGTTGATGCTCTTCATTTCCCAGTGAGTGCGCTGGCTGTAAACCAAAATGGCAAATGAGACTGTAAATTGGGATAGGCATTTGCTCTGTTTTATATTTATTTCCAGTATAGTAATGTAAATTCTTATTTTACCCAAGCAGATATTTGAATGCAGATTTTAAAGGAAAGGTTATTTATGTGACCGATGGCTTCGGTCACATAACAGCTTATGTGAACTGTTATTTACTCCTTTCTATACCTATTTTAACAAAGGGTAGTCATAATTATTATTTTTTCTAACCCAAGTTAATTGATGTAAGCTTTTTGTTAGTAAATTACTTTTTTTCCTGCCCACTTGGACCTATCCCAAAGTGCAAATTATTATTATTAGATGACAACAAGCTACACAAAGCATAATTCTGGGAGAAATTCTATCTAATTTGAAATGGCTTCAGTCCTTGCCATTGGCTACGGTTTGTCTATATATCCTAGATGATCTATAGATAGTTTTATGTTTGTGGCTTGAACTTTTCATCTGAGTTTGGGATGGATTCTGGATTCACTGTTAGAGGTTTCTCTGCATGCTTTTGGGTGAGGAAATGAAAAGTCTCCTCTGTTTTGAGCTTAGTTGTTTCATTCTAGATAAAGTATTGGTATTAACATTATTAATGACTTGCTTCTGTGCCCATCATACCAGTGGAATGCTGTTTGAAAAGTGAAATACGTTCTACTAGTTGTTCTGTTACCGTCACATCTAGAAGTTGGAGAAGGGCATTTCTACAAGGATATGGAAGTGATATAGTTCATTAACGCCTTTTTACTTAGAGTGAGGAAAAGGGACAAAGGGAGAAATGTTAAAATGCTAATGTTTCAGGGAAGGGAGATTTCCCCAGTGGTAGACACAATAAATATATTTGTTTAAGAGAAAAAAAGGAGCCCAAAGGATACGCATGCCTGATGCCAAAGAACAGCTAGTGTGCCTAAAACACTGGAGAAATTGTTTCAGAACAATTCATCCATGGGAAAATATGACCCTTATAATATTACCAAGGTCAGTGGAACCTATGGTGATCTGCTGAGGAAGGGGTTCACTGGGCAAATGAAAAATGCCTGTGGTGGGATACTTTTCTGGGACCTGCTTTATTTAAGATTTCAGAATTAAAAAAATATGGGGATGAAAATATAATTGATAGCTTTTCTCTTTGTCCACTCTTGCACAATGCTGCCGATTATCTATAGAGACAAAAAAATAAAACCAGAAAGAAGTAGGAATCCTTGTTATACACATATTGAATAAAAACAATACTGGGGGAAATACCTTCTCAGTCATTTCAAAGTGAATTTCATGTTAATTCACGGTTGTAAATTTGTCTTGAAGAAATTTGACTGAAGCAAAATCTAGAATTAGAAAAAGTCATGGAATCTTTGCAGGTAATAAAAGGAAAATATGTATTTTTATAAGAAGAAAGATCTTTTCATGGAAAAACTCATGATGGGAAGCTAGTTGATTGATTAGAAAAGTTACATAAATGGCCTTTTGCGTGTGATATAGGGGATGCAACTGAAGAGGAAATATAGCAAAGCTTGCACAATTTATTGTAGCATAGTGAAGGATGATCTGTAAGGATTTTTGGCTTCATTTTCTGAGACATGGTGCAAACTTGCTTTGTGTGCTGTTACCTGCAGCCACTTCAGATCTATAAGAATGAAAGAGATTGAAATAGGACAACTTGTCAGCTTCTGGCTTCATCCCTTACATAGAAGAAATACTGATCATGTGGAGTTCCACAGGGAAAACAAAGAATCCAAATCAAAAGAGAACAAATGAATAAAAAACCTTAGCATCTGCAAAGACCAGAATTTCACTCAAGGGAACTGTGTGAAAAGTGCACTATTATCTATTCTGAAAGCTGCCACAGGGAAGGCTACACTGCATAACTAAAGCCTTACAATTTTAATCTACTTTAATAATTACATTCAGTGTAAGCCCAGAAATGTAAGGGTTTGAGCTTATTTAGTCTGTACTGGAAATTCAGTCAAGAGATAAAATGTTGTCATCCACTGAGATGAAGCACCTTGTACGCATGTCAACGTACAAGTTGGATTTTTGTCCGTGCTTGTACCGCTTTCCTTAGCTGTGGTAGTGCCGAAGTCTGCAGTGACCTGAGGCTGTTTTTCAGATTCCTGTGATGAACCTCCCACCTTGCTGCTTAGTGTAAATGAAGATATGCTGGACTTCTCCTGAGTTTTATATGAGGGTGGCAGAATCTGGCCCAGCACGCACAGGAGGGGAATTCAAGAGACCCTTACCTTTCCAAATGACCCATCGCGCTGGCAGGTCTGCATAGCTTAAGTAGCACCAGACTCTCCAAGGATTTCTGTTTAAATCAACAGATTACCCATGTGTTAGCATGATCGGTGTGGGAAAGAGGGCTGGAATCTGGCTTGTAGTAACCAGTGTTACTGCGAATGACAGCCGCAGTCAGTGGGAGAATTCATGTGGGGAATTAAAGCTCTTTCCAGGATTTGGCCCATAATGAAAATTTTAGTATGTGCTTTGCAACAGAATGTTAAGTACATGTCTGTATATTCAAATCTCAAGGATACTTGAGTATTTGCTTCTCTTCTGAGTAACACTGGTGTAAATATAGAATGTCTGTTCATTTCAACAGAGGCTTTTTTGAGTTTGGATTAAAACTGAACAAAAGCTCTGACCTATACTCTTCCCCTCTGCTTTTGTTGATATAAGAAAACTCCCTCAAAAATAGTTTTTGCAGTGGTGAAAGTGGAATCTGTAAGTATTTTCCTTTAGGAGGCTGGTTCCGTTACTGCCCATCAAGCCTCTGTTATCACCAAAGCCCGCTGCTAAATTCTTTTTAGACACTTCCACTTTTACAGAAGTTTCCTCACTCTGCTTTATCAGGAAAAGGTCTTGGCTTGAAACCAAGAGGGCCATTTGGATTTAAAATTTGACAGGTTTCAAAATCTCAGTTCAAAATACTTAAACCCATAAATAAAAGATTACATTGTATTTTGAATAGCAATTTTCCTCTAGCTGAGGTAAGGAGGCAGGAGCAGTGCACTGTGCTATGTAGATTATGCAGCTTCAGGGATGGAAATCATAAAACATCCCATAAGAACATTAAAATAAAAAGAATTGAAAGCTGTTTATGCTGCACTGGACTAAGAAATGTGAAATGCTGGTACCATGAGAAAGTTGTGAAATTCCCTTGATGTTAAGAAGCTTTTTTTTGTGACGTTGGTATCAACCTGCTGATAAGGTATCACAAAATAACTGCTATCTCCACCCTTTACATCAGCAACTTTGGCTTAGTTAGGCCTGAGAGAATGTAAGATGGGGAGGTTCATCAAGTGATCCTAAAGGGAAAGGTGAGTTACAGGCAACGGCGATATTTGATAAAAGAGGCAGGAGAGAAAATCGTGTGAAGATGATGTTCTGGCCTTTAGATGCCGGGGTTCACAAAGTTGAAATGTGTAAAGGCTGACACTAGGAAATGAGTGTTTACGCCTCTCTAGGGTTAGAAAACTGACGGATAGGATGGCTTCCTTTTGACGTGAAAAAAGACTGAAAAAGGAGTTGCTATTTTAGACGATGAACAGCTGTTCATTACACACCAAAAAACGTGGTGAAGAAAACACATGTCATAGGATATGTTGTAGTTTCCCTCCAGGTTTTCTTCGTGAATCATATAAAATCTTTTAATTTTTTAAGCAAATAAGGAGGATGAAGGGATATCACGTTAGCCTGAGCAACTTAACTGACACGTTCATTTGGAGAGTTTCTTTTTCATCATTCTGTATGTAAATAGATTGATGTTGTTTTAACACTAAGTGTTTTCTTTGCTAATCCAGGTGAGTGATGCATGAAATGCAGAGCTTTCTAGCCAAGTACTCTTAGGGGAAAGAACCGTGGTCCATGAATAATAAATTTTAGGCAAGACTAAAGAAATAAAATGCTGTTCTACCAGGCCAAAAGATTTCTCCACTCTGAACAACAGCTGTAAACATAAAGTGTGGCTTCACTCACAGATTTAGGAGATTTAAATTACACGATTTATGCCTGGGAATTTTGGAGCCATGGTATTTGTATTCACCTTCCCCTCCCCCTCAGCAAAATCCTACCTTTTATCTTTGGAATTTTAAAATTATGACTTCCTAATAACGCGTAGGATTCAAATAACAAAATCTTGACCTTGCAGAGCAGTTGACTAGAAAATAAATATGAAGACTATCTTAACTAAATAGTCTACTGATGGCTAGCCCTATGTTCGTTTTCTTAGTGCTTTACATAGTTGAAAGTCTTCTGTTTTGACTCATGCCTGGGACAGCCAGCATTCTGTAACTCTGTGGGCTACTGGCTCAGTGTCCGAGGCACTAGTAACGATAATTGGCCAGGCTTTTGTATAAACTAGGTAGGAGACATTTTGGTATTCTTTCTGATAAGGTTCCCATCAGAGCTACTGGGTGCTGCACTCTTGCTCTTGTCTTCAGTTTGTATCTTGAGACACAGCCAAGCTCTTCTGATGATCTGACTGTGGCTGCAAGGCTTGACCATGTGAACATCTCCTGATACCGCTGGATTGAGCCCAGGAAGATGTCCCTCACGTGCATGAATCATCGCTTTTTGGAAAGTGCTCGGGCCGCCTGTTTGGTGCTATCCTCCCTTCCTTGGACTTACAGAGAGGTTGTATGATAGAGCCCCACGTGTGTGGGGCTGGAGGATGACTAGGGCGGTGTCCAGCACGGGGGCCAGATGATTCCCAAGACAGGGAGAAACCTGGAGAGTAGGGAGTGTGGGAAGGGGAGCGGCCGGCCAGCCAGCCGACCACCCAGAGTGACTGCTAAGAGGGGAAGGGATGGAAAAAGGAGATATCCTTTCTAGTTCCCTGTTTTGTGACTTGTTCTGCGGAGGAGTCTGGTAATGAACATGATCCTGTGTGTGTTAATGTAAGGAAAATTGCTTATTATAATGACAGACAAAATGTTTGCTGGAATAAAAGTCTTAGATCACAAAAACCATTAGGGAATATTTTCATTTTATATATATCTAGGGCCTGATTCTACCTTCCCCACCTCAATGTACCTTGGTACTAGATCTACTGAAGTCTGAATAGATCCAGACTGAGAAATTCCATCTTATTGGCATTTCCTTACCTACAATGTTTATATGCATATTCTGTGCTCTTTTCCTTTTTCTTTTCATGTTGGGAATTTTTGAATAATCAAATTTAATATACAATTAAGTTGCATTTTGTGACCCCTTTAAAGTTTCTCTTAGGGTGCCTACCAGAATAGGTATCGTTACCTTTTCTAAATTGTTGAAATAAGAAATTCTAAATCCTTTCTGTAATGGTTTATTAGGGTCTCTGTGGCTTTGGTTAATTGTCACGGTCTCGTTTACCTTAGGTGGAGGAATTTTAATGTGTAGAGTAAGATGGTTTATTCATACAAAAATATTTTATGGGAAGTTGCTCTGAGCTGAAGGAAGTCATGTAAAATGTGCTCTTGGGGGCCCAGCTTTCTTATAGCCTCATGTGAGAAACAAAGGAAGAACATCTATAAACTAAGAGCAGAAAACTCTGGGTCACAAACTAGGAGTTCTCTTTGTCTTTAGAGTTGCTTGTGTACCAAAACTTCTAATTTTTTAGCATTAACTTCAAGTAATGCTGAGCTGCAACAGATCATCCTGATGTCATGCCTAGCACACTAATGAATCGCTCTGTCAAATTTGATAGCAGTCAGCCCAAGGCTGCCCAAGGGCAACAGAAGTTTCCCTAAAATCACAGAATTGCAGGTCAGTGGTGGTGAATTCACAGTGCGTATGGAAAATGGCCTAGGAGGTGGTCTGGTCTGCAACCGTACCCCGCTGATAGGGCCTTGGCACCTAAAATACATCGGCTGCAATCTGCCACTTCAGGTTTTTGAGTAAGGCGCTTGTGATGGGAAGTTGTTTGTTTTATCTGGCTTAGGGAGGGGGAGCAGAGCAAGAAGGAAGGAAGAAAATAATTTACTTTTTGGTTTTCTGCTTAAATTAAGGGTGTCAGGTGGCTTTAACAAAGAGGGGGAAATCTCCACTGTAAGTGCACAGGGTTCCCACTTGACCCAGTTTTCCTAAAGCACTTAAAACAAAGTTGTGTTTGTTTTTAATGCATCCCATCAGAATAAATGAAAACTGAGTTTTCTTGTGACAGCTCAATAACCTTAAGTGCACTCTCCTACAGCAACGACTCTTCAAGTAGGGTGCAGGTGCGCCTTACATCTCCAGGCAAAGCAGTCTGTACTTTCTTTTATTTCTAAAGCAGTAATTATTCCTGACTACTCATTTGTTCTCACACATCTTTTTCTCACAATGTTTTTGCTTTGTAACTCTCCGGATATTTACGCAGCCTTCATTGCTGTCTTCTGTGGACACCTCAGAGCTAGCATTCAGTTTTATCCTAGGGACTTCCTACGAAGTAGTGAAAAGTTACAGGGGAGACAGGATTTGCTTAAGGTGGTATGGGAAATCTGCGTCCAACCTTGGAAGCGAATGCTGTTCTCTTATCCCAGCCTAGTGCCTGATGCAGTGCAGTATCTTTCTGTTCTACAGCGTGTGTCACTTCTTGATATTTTTCTTCTTTGTAGCTGATGTCATCTGCTTTTTCCCCTTCAATTATGCTTTTAGCATAAAAAATAATTGCAGGGAGCAAGAGAAAAAAAGCTTCTGAGAATTCCCATGGATTCTCTTCTACTTGAGGCAAGTAAAGATCCCTCTGGCATTATTGGAATTTTCTTGCTTGCTGCTGTTGAAAAGTCCACAGGGTTGCGTACAAAGAAATAAAAAAGCTGCATTTTAGTAATGGGAATTTTAACAGCACAGTCTGACTCAAAAGTCAGAGACGCTATCTCATTTGGGGCCTGATCCTGCTGTCATTCCAATTCAGAGGAATAAGATCAAGCCTTGAGCTGGTGATGCAGTGACAACAGCCCTTACACAAAACCTTTAAAGGGACTCTTTGTTGTGTTCAACAAGCCCTGGCAAATTGAGTCCTGATTGTAAGTACAGAGGGAAGGCAGAGTTGGTGAAGTTGCCAAGGCCTGTGATAAACCCAAAGGAGAAAACATAGCAAGCTGCATGGAAACCTATAATGCAATAAAAAGAAAAAAAATACAGATATAAATGTGTTGAAGACAACATTTCTGATACGAATTGGGCCAGTTGTGTCTCTGACAAGGCACTTTGAGGATCTGATCCTAATAGCTCTCAATTTAAGCTACTGCTGGCATGTATGATCTGCCCATGGAAGCACCTGAGAAAGCATTTTTCACTTTCCTATAGGTAGAAACACTGCTTTAGGGTAAACAGCACCACACAGCTTTCTGGAAGGATGAGCTGATCAAGGAAACAGGGAAAAAAACCAGAGGTGGGTTATTTGCCTTACTCGGATTTGAATCTAGAACCCATCTCTGGCTTCACTTGGAGGTGAAAATTTAAGACTGTGGCTTTTCGTTTTCATTTCTTTTCTTTTCTTTTCCTTGGATTTGTGTACAGGTGACTTTAAAAATCTCTTCCTTATCATGTAAACCAGAGCTTCAGACTGTTCTAATAAAAAAATTTAAATACTTTCACACACTTTGCAGCAAAGTGTCTTATTTACGAGTTGGCTCCTTTGTGCTGAAAGGCCACATACGAGATATTAAAACCCAGTGTTTACTGTTGTCTTGTTTTTGCTTTTTGCTTCCTTATCCTCTTGCAAACAGCACTAGTGAATTTCTACAGCAAGCATAGGAAACATGCATATGAAAAACATGTATATTAAAAAAAAAAAAACAAACAACAAAACACTGAGGCAATTAAAATTTTGCAAATGGATCTGTGTAATTACTTTGTTTGCAGACAGAATTTAGTAGTAATGGCCATTAAGTCAGTTTGGGAATTTTGACCCTATATAATATACAGACACGTCAGAGCACTGAGTCGCACTGCAGAGACACACAGCAGGCAGGGCTCCATCCTCCTCTGGAAACTATGATCTCTATCCTAAGTTTTTATGTGAATTTTGCTGGAATTATTAATCAAATAATATACTCACCAGCTGCTGCTCTTCATGGTATAATCAACACCTTTTAAAGGGAATTCCATAAAAGAGAAAGACCAAAACTGTAATTATCTCATAGAAGCAGAATTTTTCTCTCATGAGAACAGATTTTTTTTTTTTTTCATAGAAAATGAATACATTTGCAAACATAACAATTGTAATTCACACAAAGAAATTAATTTACAGTTACATACTCAGCTGTACCTGTCACCTCTTTTATTCTGTTTCCAGGTCTCCAATAAGTCTGGAGATAGATTTTATGTGAAAAAAGTTTCTCAGCTAGATGAAAAATTTGAAATTAGCTCCCAGAGTTGGGCATCAAAGATCTAGTTAAAGTTCCACTGGACTTGCCTCTGGTTCTCTCAGAAATAAACAATTTACAGTTGTAATTGAAAGTCCTAGGTAAAGTGATAAAAGAGAGGAGTGGCAGGGATTTTTTTCGAAGCAGCAAGTTGTTTTTCTCTGTTATTCTGTGAGTGTATATCAGAGTGTATTTACTTTATATATGATAGTTTACCTACACGTGAAAACCGTGTTGGCTGTATTATTCACATCACACACTCACATATGGTAGTTTAATACTTTTGATTTCATCATGTATAGAGGAATGTAGCATACATGCCAGTGGCTTGGCCATCCCTCTATACATAATCATGTATAGAGGGATGGCCAAGCCACTGGCCATCATATTTGAGAAATCGTGGCGGTCTGGTGAGGTCCCCGATGACTGGAAGAGAGGGAACATAACCCCCATTTTTAAAAAAGGGAACAAGGAAGACCCGGGTAACTACAGGCCGGTCAGCCTCATCTCTGTGCCTGGCAAGGTGATGGAGCAGATTCTCCTGGAAACCATGCTAAAGCACATGGAGAGCAAGGAGGTGGTTGGTGACAGCCAACACGGCTTCACCAAGGGCAGATCG
>JAAGAY010008499.1:0-29204 GCA_011801015.1 Ardeotis arabs
GATTATTTTTCTTCCAAAGGCCAGGCTTGCTTGGAATTCTGTTAATTAAATGCACTGTAGAAATGTCAGCCTTTACCCCCTTACTATACATATAGCATCCTTTGTCCTTCACGTAGTGGTTTTGAAGTGTTCTGCAGACATCATTTGATAGAATAATAAGATATTATTATTGAATCTTTCTGTCTCCTGATGTCCCAGGAGCACTGACCTTGCTTCCCCAATACAGACGTCTGTCTACCAGGCTAATCACATTGATATCTGAGTACCTCAGAGGAGATCCTTATGTGGCAACATTTCTGCAGGAACTCAAAACTGGCTAGACGTACTGATAAGTTCCATTTATTACTCTTGTGCGTTTCTACAAGGTTATAAACCAACTCCTACTTCAAATGTAAATTCCCATCCTGATGACATGTGGGGAGATGCATGGTTCAGATAACTCAAATTCCCCCCAGTTGTGAGGGCTCCCCATACAGGTAGCAATGGATGCAATTTACTATCAGATAGTAACCATGGGGAACCAGGATGAATGGATCTCCCATTCACTCTTTCTAGCAGATATGTAACACTGATTAATGTCTTTGGACTACAGAATCACTACGGGAATAACCATTCATTTATGTCCTTCACTTTAATTCGCTAGGACAATGTACTAATGCTGTATGTTTTAGTCATGGACAACCAGATATTAGCACATATTCCCATAAAAATATTTTTTTTATTTGACTGGATATGTTGTATAGACATATCCATAAATATCCATGCATAGAGCAGGGTATATGCAATACAACTGGCAGGGAATGGTTATCCCCAGCACAACACCAATTTTTTATATAATCTTGGCTTGTTCCCATAGCTGTCAAAAAGTCTACGTTAGGTTGGTATGTTTCTTGAAAGGAAAAAGTGCAATTTGTGGCAATTTAGTTTTGTCACTCCTTTTAAGAAAGTCCTGATATTTTTAAGGGCTTTTTCTTCCAGGAACGAGATATTTTAATAGCTGCTGAATCAATTATGGTACAAAAGCTCCTGTCTGGAGATATGCAGATATTTCATGGTGTCTTCAATGTCTTTTGCATATTCACATGTCTAAGAAAATGTCCAACTGCTCCACTTTTCACTGAGAAGCTTTTCATTTGTTTTCTGAAAGGAAATTCAAATGCTTCACTCTTGCCTCACCACAATTTTCATTTGTCCTGAAAAACCTTGTTTTCTCCATGTAATACAGTGGAGATGCCTAGGTTATGGTATCTTTTATTAAAATATCTCAGAGAATCCCCCTCCAAAAAAAAAGAAAAGATGCTCAATATAGTAATATTGTTGCTGTACCAGTGTCTACCAAATCAGTCAGCTACAGTCAGATATCTAAACATTCCTTAAAACACCGATTTTAATAAACACATATTTTAATGAAGACATATCAAGTACAATCTGCCTGTCACTGTTACAATGTATATTTTAAAGAACTTGCCTAAAGTTGCAAGAATTCAGGCTAGTCTCATTACTATATCAACACTATAATCTGAAATATATAATTATAGCCTGGACTGAGGGAAGAATACAAACATATGCTTATTGTTTAAAACCAAAGGAGAATCACTACATCCTTGAAACACAAAGCTATATTTGAACCCTACCTGAACGAAGACATTATCTTCTGCTGGATTTCAAAACCAGAAACATCATAGGACTCAGCCTCGTCCTTACAAGTCAGGTCATTACATTTCTTGTTGATTTGTTTCCATACTTTGAAATATGGAGTTCCTGACTGGAAGTTGTAGAAATAGACTTAATTATGTTTCTAAATCTTTCTGTATGGCTAGTTAAAGTCTTGGTATCTGTAGCACTTTAGGAATATTTCAAATTTCTGTTGATTTTCTTTTGTTCTTTTTGAAAGGACATCCCATTTTGGGATGTTCACTCATTTGGAAAACTGGGGCACAGGATTCTGTGGCTGGAAAGTTCTATTTATTATTTGTTAAGCATAAATCATGTTTTATAGGGGATAGTACAGTTCTAAAAGGCATCTCATGTACCATCATTAGATGAGTCAGATGCACATGATGTTGTAAAATCAGTGGTGGTTGCACTCATTCAGTAGAAGTGTTGATGGAAGTGAAGGCAAAGTTGTCAATTTGGGAGTCAATGTATTTGCTGGGAAAAAAAAAAAGTGTTATCTTTGCTTGTACTGGGAATGTACGAGAGTAAAAAGGTGAGTGTTGGTGGTTATTTGGTGAGTTGAAAATGCTGGTGAAACATACAGAACAGAGATTCTGTAGTAAAGAATAAATTACTCTGAGTAGTATATGAGCTGCTGTAAAATTATATTTAGGTTATTTCTTATATTTCGAATGAACTTCCAGAACAGCGCATTAACATTGACAATGCCATTTATTCAAGCTTCAGGTATCTAGGATAATTTCTCGACTTGATTCAATCACTTTGGCTAAACTTCTTGTTAACTACACAGAAAAAAAAAAAAGGATTTTCCAAGTGATCACTATTTATTAGATAATAAATCTAAAATGACACTGCAAATATAATTTCATGGGTTTTGCTCTTTTCATTCCTTTAAAGAAAAACAAGAATGGAATCAAGAGACAAATAATGATGCTTTAAAATACCACAAGAAATATCTTGATTTATCAATTCCACTTAAGTACAAACAGACATTGAAAGAAAATTATAAACATATAAATCCCATACCTATGACAGATTAAGACTTTTATTTCTATTTTTATAAATAAATCTAATAAACAATGGTAGTGTACTTACATATTTCAGATCCTCATCTGTCTAAGAATAGAAAGCACTCAAGTCATGTGTCAGAATAACTCGGGTGGTCTCTTCTCAATCCCCTTTTTGTGTTCACCATCCACAAAAATCAGTGCGCCACTGCAATGGTCCAGCCATTCTCACTACAGAAAAGGAGCCAGGTGTTGGATGTCAGAAAAGACTAGCATGGATTTATAAAGGTTGTTCGCATGGCAACTGTCAGGATTGTCCATGTAGGATCCTTCGTAAGTTCAAAGACACAGATTCCTGTGAGCGCTTAACTAAGTACCTACATCAGAAGCATGTTCTCCCAGGCTACCACCTCATCAGACATGAGAGAAATGGATATCTACCTTCATATCTACAGGAGAGCCATGCCCAAACTGCCTTCCCATACTTTGATTTCTGCAGAAACCTGGGCAACTAGAACAGAGTTAGGGCATGTTCCAGGCTTGTTCCTACCCAAGATACACAGGGTGTACTACCATCCATTGCTGGCTTCACAGTTTGGATGTGGTCTCAAAGGTTTGATAGGCAGCAACTGTAAACCAAACGTGAGGTGCTTCAAACTGAGTAGATTGAAATTGGACCTAAGTTAGTATGCACACATATTTAAATATGAAGAAAGAGAAAATACATTTTCAATGTAAAAAACTTTCTAGCAACAATTTTTTAAATTATTTCACGCTTAGTGTCAGTAATAAAGCATATTTTCTTATTTTAAGATAACACTGAAATCCTGCAGTTTTTCAGACTTATACTTGCCTTCTTTAAGATATTAAAGGACAACTTTGTGTTTGACATCTGGATAAGTCCAATTATTTCAACATATATCAAAAATTCACTGTCTTAGTCCTGTGGTCCATATTGTTCAGAAAATTTTCCATGTAATTTGGTAATGTCTTGAGCAGTTTTTTAGCAGTTCAATATCTAATGGGACCTTGAAAATAACTCTCAATTTTGTAGACACTTAAATCTATATATAAGTTTACTATGAGGCTTATTTGGGTAATGTCACTTAGTTCAGTGACAACACTCACAAGTGTAATACGTGGCACAGCAGTAAAAATGAGCCAGCATATGACCTTGCTAAAGGTCGGTAGCTTCTTATAGGTCACAATTAGCATGCCTCTCAGTGTTACCAAAAAACAAGTTGAAAAGCTGTGACTGCAGATGTAAGGCACAGCCTGGCTCAGCTGTCCACACAAAACTGTCCAGTGCCACTAGAGATGCCCCAGTTATCCTGACTGTCCTTCAGCTGCCATCCAGAAAGACACGGGCTTCCTGCAGATCCTGCATCTTCTCTGCCAGTTTCTTAAATAAGTCTGGGCATCTCAAATGGCTCTGGGCATTTCCAATGTCTTTAAGTTTTTATAAAACTAAATCATGTACTAAATCACAAGTTATGCATTGACAACAGGGATCTGAGATGCCCCCATCTCACTATTGCTACTCCCCATATACAACACCAGCACACCGCTCCCTTTCCACAAGTACTTCAGGGAACGGGGTTGCATAGCAGGATACCAACACTTTCATACCCTATGCTGTTTATGCATATGCATGCGTGCTGTATCAGGGCTCACTTTTTTTTTTTTAAATTAATATTCTTGCTTTTTTTGTAAAAATTATAGCAATGATAATTCCAAAATGCCATTATACTTTGATTGTTAGGAACTTACATAAATGGATTCCAGTAGAGATAATGCTGCAAATGTTGATAATGTTACAAGTTGGCCCACCTACTGTCACTTCAGGAAGCAGAGGTTTAAATATAAATGCCCTATTTTTAACTAGGTTAATATTAGAAGTGGCTTTTCTAATATTAGGAGATGTTCAGCTGGGGCAAATAGTAGCTTTGCTGATGTAAGTGGCACTACGCCGATTTACAGCAGTGAAGGAACTGAAGGAGTATATCTTCTCTCCACTAAAAGCTCCATTAATGTATTTATAATATTTATTCAATAAGACAAGAAAAATCACAGCACAAAGAAAAGTTGAGATTATTCAAAGGTATCTGGTGAGTTCTGACAAACTTCTGTGAGTAAATGAATGGAAATAAGAGTATGTGTCTTAGCCCACTAGGCTTCATATCCCTGAGCTAAAATATGCATGTTAAATAACTATGTTTTGTTTACAATGAGCTGGATATTCCAGATATAATTAAAATAAAGAAAATTGGTATTGGATACTTCTTAGTGATTAAAAAAAAATTAAAATAACACAAAACAAAACCCCTCCAAAACATAAGGTATTAAATGAAATTATTTTTATATCCTCCAAGTATTCATTTATGTCTTCTTTCTGAACCTGCAGCTCCTGAAGTACTGTGAGAAAGTAAGATTATTACAAAAAAATAAGAGCAGAACTTTAAGATCTTTTTACTCAACTGGAAATAGGAGTTCCATATTTGGAAGAAAAATTTAAAAAACCAAGAAAGTTGTAAAGTTTAAAACTCACAATTCTAAATATCTCAATTTATCTTGAGTTAATATATATTATAGAGTTGAGGGTTAATTTTGGATGTCTACTCCATAGCACTTGGACTTTGTAATACTATAGAAAGAAAATTACAAAAATCTAAGAAGTTTAACCTAAGAGGTACCTCACTTCTCAAAAAAAAATCCAACTAAAGAAGCCAAAGTTGTGTTTTCTTTTTATATTACTTTCTCTATCTTTAGCCTAGGTGTTTAAAGACTCCGTAATGAAGCATAGCACAGAGTAAAGCATAGGAGGGCTGAGATTATGGGCTTTAGGGAGATTAAGGGCTGCAGAGCTGCTCGGTTTCTGTTACATTAACCTGCCCAGGAAAGCAATTCCCTCCACAGCCCCCATGCCTAGTCCCCATAAATGGAGACATATGGCAGTTTTGTGACACAGAGAACGCACTGTGGTAGCTTTATTGGTACTGGGACTGCTTCTTAGCTGGTATAAGTCTTCTCCGTTCAGCTATGAATTGATCCCATTGACTCTCAGCAAAGAGAGAATAGTCATAAAGGTTAATGCTGCCCTTGCAGTCAGATTCCTGCTCTGAATTGCCCTCTGGAGGTGCCTCACTTCATTGACTCAAGGGAGGTTTTCTGGGTAAATTTAGGCTAGAGCTAACTAGCCTAAATTTTGTGCCTCTGTTGATTCAGTGGGATTGATTTGTAATGGCGTACTTTGGTCTTTTTAAACAGTTGGTCCATAATTCTCACATGTGAGTGTATTGATAGAAATCCATTAGAAGTAGCAACGAGAGTGGTGCAAGAAGGGCATGACCATCACTGTCTTCTCATCTGGTGGAATGTCAAGACGAGCAGAACATCTCCCTACCTCCCTCTTCTGCCTGTTTGTTATCTAACTGAGGACAGTAACCATTAAAACAATTCAAAGCTCAGATCCCAACGTTTCCACATTGAATTACATGAAATTGTTAGTTAACATGAATTATCCTGAATGGGAGAGCTGCTATGCATCTTGCAAGGACCTTGCAAAAAGGGGTTTTCAGCTCAGATTCCTGGCTAAAGGACAAAAGGCGTTGGCGATGTGGCACAGCATCACACACACACAGACACACAGAGATCATTTCATATTTTCTGCTTTCCTCCTCAGATTTCTCCCCTCCAGCCACCAGCTTCTCTGCTAACCTTGAAACTGCGGGGAATTTCATTCTGTGGCTTGTGTTTCCTCCAAAGCAGAACTGCAAGACCTCAGTTCCTCCCTAGAAATTATGTCTCCTTGAGTCATTATTCCCCCTCGGCCTCACACCACTTCCTGCAATTTCAGAACCACTGTAAACATTAGTTTCAAATGAGTTATTAACCCATGAAGGCTAAACCAGCCTGGATCCACCAGTGTTCCTTAAGTGCATTTTCCTTTTCTCCTCTCCCTGAACTTTGGTTGAAGTAGAACCCAAAAGATTCTTCCTCAGATGGGTTTTGGTCCATTCTACAGACCTTATCATTACCTGAATACTTTTTTTTTCTTTCACCTCCACTTTTCTGCTGCAGACTACTATTTACCAAATCCATGCTTCTTGAAGGAATCTGGTGACCTATAAAAGCTGAAATATTAGCTATCGAAACCCTTGGGTATATCCACAAATAATTATGTAAGGCTAGAGGCACAATGCCAGATGAACTGACAACAGACCCATTTATCATTAGTAGGAACAGGCACATTAATTGGCTACGATACCAGTACCGTCCTCCAGCATTAACAAAACTCTTCTTGATCCTCAATGTACCACCAGAACATCCTTTATTAAATAAGATGAATAATACTGAGGCCAAGGGTCTCCCTACTTCAGCTGAGAAAGCTCAATTATTTATGGATACTTCACTCATTAAGGCACCAACAGGTTACTGAGCCTTGTAAAGGGAGCCTTTTGGTCTACTGAATAAAGGTTATTATTCTACACATATGCATCTTCTGTATCAGAGAAATGAAAACATTTGAGTCCTGTAAATCTTCTGGACTAGGGGAAGGTGGTTGAACATTGGAACAGGCTGCCCAGAGAGGCTGTGGAGTCTCCATTTTTGGCAATGTTCAAAACTTCACTGGACACAACCCTGAGCTGTTCTAGCTGACCCTGCTTTGAGCAGTGTAGGTTGAACTAGATGATCTCCAAGGCCCCTTCCAGCCTTTGTCATAGCCTGTGATTCTGAGTGCATAAGATGAAACTATGTAAGTGGGTTCTCAGGTTTCTGTCTCTGTCTCTTCTATGTACTCATACAAAAGCCAAAATACTCATAATTGGCCAATGTTGCCAGCTGCCTCACCATGGTAAGAGGAATCTCACTGTGAGAGATTTTTACACCAATTTTCTTGCATGCCCACCACCTGGGCATATGAAAAAGGAACCAGTGGCCATTGCTTAATATTTTATCTGCAAAATTCCCTACAGGTAAGTGAAGTTGTCTGTAAAATGGGAACTACCTGACCTTACTGGACACAGCTGCTATGCAAGCATCATTATTCCATGCACACTAGAGTGATGATTTTGTGTGTCATCTTTGTCACCTTGGTCAGTCCAGATGCAGTGATACAATCCAGTAGCTCTGCATCAGGATGGAGAAATAAAACATTGATAATTTTACTGGAGTATCAACCACACATTGCAAGTAGTGGAAATAAACTCTTTCAAGTATTTCACCTACTTTTACTTCAGTTGGCAGTAAGAGTTGTGACCCATTTCATTGAGGGAAGAGCTTGAAAGTAATACTCTAATATGTCCTGGGACTCTGAAAGGACCTGTTGGGTTAGGTCCATTTTGCCAATGCCAATGAAATTTTGCAGTGGCACACAATTTCTATCTCATGGCCATGTGTTGCTACCATGACTGCACTTGATGCACACAGATTTTGATGTTGTCAGTCCTATCATATACTACATTTTTCCCCTCCCTTTATCACCTGATCTTTCAATATTGGCAAGAAAGAGAATTACTGTTTTATAATCTGTCCCCAGGAGCCTGGGAGACTTTTTTCTCAGAATGTTAGAGAATTCCCTCCATATTTGGAACGAAGCATTTTATTTGCACACAACACACACTACTTAGGAATTTTCAGTGCTGACACTATGTCAGGCTGGCACGCGTGCTTTATACCTGCACAGCCAAAGGAACTGGCAGATGGTTGGTGACAAAAGGAGCATCCCATGCATAAGAACTGTTTCAACAGATCCAGGATTTCAGAGCCTGAAAGACACCGTGCAACAGCCCAACCGTAGCACTGCTCAGCATTCAGCCAGAAGCAAGGCAGGTGCTTGAAACGTTTGCCAGGATTCACTGACTCAAAAGAGGTTAGTCTCCAAGCCAGAAGGAAATCCGGCAAATGAGTGTGGGATGCTCTTACAAAGAGATATGAGGGCAACTGCCTGGTGTAGGACAGCATCTCCAACCTTGGCTCTGTGACTTTTTAATAGCAAGAGGACAGACCTCTCCAGTATTGTCCCTTCTAGCACTCAAAGCAGGACAGCCTGTGAGAATAAGGGGGAGCAATGAGAACACACAATGTGAAATGAAGTGGTAGCTCAAAGAGGAGACGTGCCACCCACAGGTCTCCTTTGAGCACGGATCCCCGGGACCACAGTATCTGCCACCCCACTGCATTTGGTGTTAGGGCCCATTTTATAAGAGAGATGAGGCTCTTTGTGGCACAGTGCTGCATAAACACGTGAGGTGTAACCCTTGCTGATAGGGTTGGGGAGGAGGGAGTCAAGATTGTTGAGCTCAGTACATCAGACTTGTCATATCTGGATCAGTCCTGCTCTCTGCTTGACAGCTTCATATTTCATGTCATCCTACCTCTAGTAGGCAAGTGACATACTTGGAGTTCTGTCTCCCATCTGAACTTGTTAAAAAAAAATGTTGTTTTCTGCATCTTTCCTTCTTCAAGTTGGTGGAAGACAGAGAAGGAAGGATATAGGTCTCTGCACCACACAGTTAATTTATTTTCTTAAATCCTCTTCTCTGTGAACTTTTCCAGTACCTGTCTCTGCTGCTGCACAAAATTTCCCGTGCTGCAACTACAATGTCTTGACATGATTCACAGTTCTTGTTAAGCAATAGTGAACTCATACAGAATAGGCCGAGCCTCGTCCTTCTGCAAAAGAAATGAACTGTAGCAAAGATCACTGCAGCAAATCTGTCTTCAGACTCAGGAAGATTCTTCTGCACCTCTGCATTTCAGAAGATGACCTTTATCAGATGTAAAGCCTACAAATACGTTTTGACTGTGTAGGGCAGACTACAGATATAGGATTTGATGCACAAATATAACAGCTTTTCTCCTACCATACATCAGCCAGTACAGCACAGATGCAATGTCACAGAAAGATAAACATAAAGTAGAGGGAACAAACATAAGAACTAGCTTAAAACTTGCAAATGGGGAAGGCAAGTCCAAGTAAAACAATCTATGCTAAGGTCCAACGGAGTACTGTGGAGATACTCTCCCTAGAGGAGGCAAGGGAAGCCAGGGACAATATTATCTCTCTAAACGCAAACATTGTTTGAGCAAGACGGTGCTTCTGTGTTCAGGCCAGCAAAGAACAAGAGAGCTCTTTGCTGAGTAAGCGACGGGGTTTGCTGGTGTAGGAAGCATTGTGCAGGCTGATGCCCTAGGGCATCGATTTCATGATCAGGAGACCCTGAGACCTGCTTCAGCTTTCCCATAATGAGTGGATTGAGTGCATTCATCAAACCCGAGATTTCAGGGCTCAAAGTTCAAAAAGCTACCAGAGGTGAAATCATTCCCCTCTTTCCTCCTTTTCTTGTCCCTTCCAAAAACAACCCCACTATATTTTTTTTCTTCCCATTTGACTGAAATCACCTGGGGGTCAATTATTTTTCTGGGATGGAAACCATATGCTATTTCATGTTCTTGCATAAGGTTAAGCTGCATATGATGAAACCGATCAATTAAATCTTGTGGAAAGAGAAGGGAGGGTGAAGTCTGGCCAGGAGTTAGCATTCTCATTTACTGACAACCTAATCCAAGGTACCAGACACATACAGAAGTTTGCTTGCCCACAAGGAATAAAATGAAGCTGGGGAACATTAAAATGGGGAACATTACCTTAAACAGGATGGGGACATGCACTACCTAAGACTGGCAAGACTAGGACTATGGAAAGGTGGAACTATTTAAAAACAAGTTTTCTGTGTTGGTTTTTTTTTTTTTTCGTTCTTTGTTTTTTTTTCATCTTACAGACTGTTTTGAACATAGCAGATACCCTGCTGATGTATGTTTGTAAAATCCAGCCTGCTGTGCGGGTCTACTCTTGTCACTTCACTTTAGTCCACGAACAGTCCCCTAAAATGCTGAGTTTCCAATCTATCTGGTACGTGAGACTGGTTCTTATCATTGTGGATGGTTTTCCTTCAAGCTAGAATATGGATTTTTTTTGTGCTGACTGTCAGGGATGAAAGAGAAGAAGGGAAAACAGATGTGGAATCGCTCCATTGAGTCTCACACTGGTAAAATTCCATGCACACAAAAACTGCAAGTGGAAACAAGAGCTACAGCCATACACAAATGACTATAGAGAAATAGTGCAACTCAGGTGAAGACCTATTTACAAATAAATTCTTGATAACTCCTAAACTAATAACTTTTGTCACCTGTATCACTTAATTTCCTTGTCAAAGAGCAACTTTCTCTTGCCAGTGAAAAAGAATAAGTCTGAGAACCGCTCAATCCACAGCTCTGAAGAGCTTAGGTTGTACCTAGGGTAACATTTCAGTGCAGTTACACTTCCCCAGCATCTAGCATTTGGAAAGTGTGGTACTGAAAAGAAATAGGGACAAAACATACACAGATGTCTACTGTTCTGGCTTCAAATAACCCTTGTGGAGAAAGAGAGGGGTATATATATGGGTGTGCACGTGTGTGGGCACGCATGGGAAAGCAAAGTGAGCTGTATTTTTACTCTGAATCCCACCTAAACAAAGATCCTAATGTTATCCCCTGGAATGAGGTAAGAAACATGATCATTTGGTTCCAAGACCTGCCTGAAACTGCAGTTTTTGTAGCCCTAAATAAGCAGCAGCAAAAGTAAGAGAGATCAGATGAACTGCATTTAGAAGTGATGCAGTGAACTGGTACAAGGGGAAAGTGCTTTTAGTGATCAATATGAAAACAGGGGGCTTTCATCTAACCACAGTGAGGATGGCAGAGAGGAATTTGGGCAATATAATATGGGATAAAAGGGTAGATAGCTTCTTATTTCAATCTAAAGACTTAATGATGCTTATTAAAAGGTGGTTACTTGGTTTCATGGAAGAATTATGGCAAGAGGCAGAATGAATGGCCTGACAGAGAAAGCCAAGTTTTTTCAAGTCCTCAGTTCTTGTTAAGGAGGTGCTCTTCTTATTTCTCTGTAACCTCACCAAAAGATCAGCTCATGCAAGCAAGTAATTTGCATGCATGGTTTTTATTTGAAGGCCACTACCTCTTGCCATACACAACACAATTCATCAGGCAGCACATCCATACAACAACACTTGAGTACTAAGTTATTATGATTTGATTCAGGTAACAATTGTTAAGGTTTAGGTCAACTTTACCAATGAGTGAGAGCTCTGAAACAGAAAACTGGCCTTATGCTTAAGAAAATGCATTGGGCCAAAGTCAAGTCTGGTGGAGACACATTGAAGTCAATGAACTTCCAGCATGTAAGCTGGGCTGCATGTTTCTGCTGGGGAAATCTTTCCACCACTGCAACACTTCATTATAGCTGTCATTTTCTCCATGAATTATTGCTTTCTTGTCAGATTTACCTCCCCTTCCACTTGGAAACAGTCATCTGGGGAATAGGCCGGCAACAAAACAAAGCCTCCTGGAGGTTAATGTAGGAACGAAAACAAAAAAAAAAAAAAAAGGAGCCGGTCTACCTCTTAAACAAGGGGGTCGAACCACATGGTACTTGTTCAGCAACAAGAATCCAGTCTGTCTGCATCTCGATATAACAGGCAGCACTGCTTTTCTGGCACTGGATGTCAACAAAATGTTTTGAACTCGCTAGATTTTTTTAGACTACTTAGTGTGCTTCAAAGACTTATAGCTCTTCAGAAGTGACTAGCAAAGACAATATGGATAAATTAGTGTGTCATTAAAAAAATCTAATTATTGTTTTTTCAGTTAATATTAGGAAATCACATATGGCATTTGAATATAAGTACACAAGGTGCTGGGATTCCTACAGTTCTACAGCAAAGACATATGGGGCAGAGAGATGCCCTGGGAGATAGGAGTCCAGAGCACCAAACTGCTCTTCTTCTTGTCAGATAAATTCATCCCATCAGCGTAAACTGACCTTTTGTGGATTAAAGAACTATTGTCCCACTTATTGTAGACCAAACCATGAGAGATTAGTTTAGATAGAGCTATCTAAAATTAGATAAACTGGGCTAAACTTATGAAAAGCCATTTTGCTCCTGTTTTCCACCTGAAGATTTTTGTCTTACATGTGAAATGCAACTTCTGAACTAAACCTAACCAGTATCCAGAGGAAGCCTAGCAATCCAAGATGTAGATACAAATACCTTTCAAACTGTAAAATGGAGGAAATGATTTTTTAGTTAAATATTTTCAGTCATGTAGAACATGTGAGAATGTTCCTTTAGAAATTAACATGGCATGGAATTAAGTGATAAACAAATGAATGAAATTAAAGATCCTTGCCTCTGCTTCCTTCCTTGAGTAGTCATTTATGACCCAGACAGTAAATGCATAAAGAGTCTTAAATCACAACCAATCACCCCAGCAAAACTTTTACAGTCACTTTACACTACTACATAGTTTAAAAGCCAGAACAACTGCAATAGCAGATCAAGTCCAACTTTACTGGAACAAATTGTGCTTTGAATTATATTGGTGCAGTGCCACAGAAGTCAATGAGATATGACCTTCGCAACTAACGAAGAGGCCCACTAAATTTGTCCTAGTCAGCTTGGATGCAGAGCCCCTTTGCACATTCTATGCACAGCCTCTTGTTCCCTCTTTTAGGATAAGCAGCAAATTTTCAGTTAAAATATAAACTAATGAATGTGAGAGACCCCCTTTTTACAGTAAATCTTCCTGGTAATAAAGTCAATACGTTGGAAACAGTAGACCAGATTTACATGAAAACTGATATAACTTGATGAACTTGACTCAAAGTCAAGTTCATTGTGAGGAGCAGATTTACTACTAGGTATAGGAGGTGGGCAGGCATTTTAGAGCATTAACCAGTCCAGCCCTAGCTGTTGCCTGTGTGACTGCAGAGAATCCATGGAAGAGATCCTCTTCCTTTTCATCCTTCCCATCCAGATCGTATGTGATCCCAGCCCTGCATATGGCCGTGAAGTAAAAAAATTCCTGAGATGCTCACACATAAAATTTATGGTGTGGCAGACATTCACCTGATGATTCTGTCAAATGCACATTTGGGAAATGCCTACAGAAATGAGTTTGTTTATTCTTTAAGAAAGAGATTCAGTTAACAAGGGGAAGAAGGAGGAATGAGGGAGGCAACAAAAATAATGATACATTAATATAACTATCATTACTCATAAATATTAAAGTAGATTAACAGATTGTGAGATAAAAAAAGCAAATGGAGCTTCCATCGTTTAAGGTTCTAATAGCATTAAGGTTCTATTTCCTGTCAACTTGTTATAAGTTAATTGCCATTAATTTTTCATAACTAAATAGCGGAAGAAATGAGATTCCTGTATTATTTGCCATACACTCTGGCTGCAAAGGGAGCCAGACGTAAAATGGTGAAAAAGTGTCATCACAAGATAATTGAAATTATGGCTGGAAAAGGCTTATTAATCCATACCCTTGCCACTGCAAATTCTTCTCTGCTATGGAGCATCTGATGAAGTATCCCACTCAAACAAGGTTTAAAAGTGACTCAGTGATCCAGAGTTTTTTGCTTTTAGTTGACTGAATTATTTTTTTTAGTGCAACCTCTCAGCAAGTATTCCTTAAGTACTGTATGTGATATATTCATACGCAATTAGAAATATGTTATGTATTAGAAAACATTTCAGCTCAGTGCAAGTGATAGAGCTTATCCTTTCTTTTCAAAGCAAATTATTAAGTGCGTCCTTCCCATTTTTAACAGTGATACAGTTTTATTCAGTAAATACTGAGGAGCTTGTTCAAACCACCTTCTTTTGATACCTGACTTAGACATCCTGATAATTTTCTCCATTGCCTATCTATGGAGTTTTGTGGTCTGATAGATCCATAAAGGAAAGCAGTCTAAAACAGTCATTTCTATTCTGATTTTAATGTCACAAGAAATACATTATGAGTTCTGGTACACAAAAAGTGTTTTGCATATCCAAAGATTTTTATTTGAAAACTTCACCAACAAGACAGCAAGCATACTGGCCTTCCAGCAGTGTGAGTATCAGCAAAAAAGCCTATGCAATGGCAGGATAAATATTAACCTATGCTGCTGAATACAAAGGTGTACACATGCACTGCGTCAGCTAAAAGGAGCCAATTCATAAACCTCTGTGTTGAGCCACCAGTAGAAGGTGGCTGAAAATCACATGAAGGTAACGTTAATGTTTATTCCCCAGAGTAGTTCAGAAAAATAACTTCTTGCAAGGTCATTACAAAATGTGTAATACAACTAGCAATAAGCCAGTGACATTTGCAGGACACTACATGTCATCAGATGCACAAAATGCTCAATCTGAAAACACAGGTTGCTGAATCTCATTTAATTTAATTTTAATAATGACAAAAGTTACTTGCAACAAATGCCAGGACAAATTAAGTTCTTATTAACTTTTTCATGCTGACATCCCCTTTTAATTGCATAAACGTCTTCCACCATACACTTCAGAAAATTCTTTAAGTCACACTGCAGCAGGAATTTCTTCTTGCTTTGCAGCTCAAATTTTCTTTTGTTTCACATAATCCCATCACGTCTGTGTTTGTCATCTTGGGATAACAGAAACAACCTTTTCCCTTTATCCTCTGAGTGCATGACTTTCTTTTTCCTACCGAGTCAGGTTGTTCAGCCCCTTAATGATTTTTGCTGCTGTTCTCGGAATTCCCTTCAATTTGTCAACATCCATCACTAGATTCAAGGTGCAATCTCATCACTGCCGTATAGCAAGAAAATCACCTCCGTGTGGACAAAGGAATGAAGACTCTGCACGTACAGACCCAAAACACACCATCCCTTTTTGTCATCCTCTAGCATTCCAGCATGCATATATATTATTTGCTGTCTGGTAAAACCCCAAGGTCTCCTTTGACATTTCTGCTTTCCAGGTATCTTTGTCTGACTTAATAACTGTGCTTTATATTATTTCCCTCTCAGATTTATTAGCCTACATTTTTCTAGGTCAAATCTCATTTTGTTACTTGAAGCACATATTCCTGACATCTTCCATTCTCCTTGCACTATTTCCTGGTAATTAAACACAGGTTATTATTTTGAGGCAGAAGTTGGAAGGCCCTTATTAAGATCTGGATAGGAATTGATCAGTATCATTCAGTCTTTTTATCCTTTTATGTCTTGCCCTGATCCTACTGCATGCTACACCCTTGTTCACGGCTAGGACACCCATGTTTTTATCAGTGTGACTGATTGTACAGGTGCCAAAAGGCAGCCCTAGAACTCTCACTTATCCTTGCATGCTGGCCAGAAAGAAAAATGCAACTATCCTACCTAATTTTCAGTATCTGCAGTGTAGACAATTCCACACCTGAATCACTCTAAGCTCTCCTAAAGTCAATAGAATAAAAAAAAAGATTGACATGTTCAGGTTACAACTAGTCTCGTCCTGAAATAAGCATCAAAACCAAGTTTAACAAACTACACCCTGGAAGTGTTCGTTTCTTTCCAACGCCACGGAGAGAGCTCGGTAGACCTAGCTGTAGATATGTGAACAGCTGTGGGCAACTGTAGACCATTGCGGACATCTCTTTTGATTGACTTAATGATTTACACTTTCATTTTTTTCCTAACTGCTAAAATGTAAAGGTGTAACAGCTTTCTTAGATTCAGTTCTCTTTTTTCCATGTCACAAAGTTTTTCCTCCATGTATCTTAGCAGCATTTTTTATGATCCATGTTTAACAATAGGTTTTACCCAGCAGATGTCTAGACAGTTAAAGTACTACATGAATACTATATTCTGTATCTGCTTTTGAATAACTTGTCTAAGGAGTTTATATTTTCTTTCATTTCAAGGCCTGCAACAGATGCCTACTGATGTCTTTCATCCTTTGTGATTTAATCCAAACTATTCCACTATTCTGCTATTCATTATCAAATTGTATCTCAGTGGCATTGCAAACACATAAAACTATTCATTATTTCAGTGAATAGCAGTAATGGAAAAAAAATAGAAGCAATAGAAATAAATAAACCAGCCCTCTCATATATTTACTGCCTTAAAAACTGTATTATGTAGGATATATTTTTCTTCATGGTATACACAATGGTCTCCAGGTGTTTCATGCATTACTTCATTAAGAAAAGTTCAGATAGGTTACCACAACTATAACTGAAGCAGCCAACAGTTCCACAAATTTTCAGCTTCATTAATCTATTACAAATTTGAGAGTTAAAGGTGAAATTCTGATTACAACCCGGCTTCTCGAGCACTGCCATGACATAATCCCTGAATCTCATTAAACCTGCCAAATATGAAGATACTTGCCCACAATAGGATACTGCACATTAAGTTTATTTCTACAGGAGAAATCTCTTTAAGTTTTATTATAGGAATAACTATGAATTTTATTGTTTGTTTAACAACATGGAACATTCCATAAAGATCAGAAACCTTAATTACACTTCTCTACCTAATCCTCCAGGGCATTCATTGGAATATAATTTTAAATCCTTTTTTTTCTAGTTCTGAACATAGCTCTTCTGTTATCTGTTGTCGTTTTTTGGGTGGTGGAACACTGTCCCAGGTTGCCCAGAGAGGTGGTGGATGCCCCATCCCTGGAAACATTCCAGGCCAGGTTGGCCGGGGCTCTGAGCAACCTGATCTGGTTGGAGATGTCCCTGCTCCTTGCAAGGAGGTTTGGACTAGATGACCTTTAAAGGTCTCTTCCAACCCAAAATGTTCTATGATTCTATGATTTTCCACCCACATTTTTCAGAATAAATCAAATCCAGTGCATTAAATAGCTCTACAAGCCAGTAGTATCGTGTTTACTCACTAGTCTCAAAAATGTATATTTTCAATGTAAGCTGAATATTTTTTTGACATCTGAAATGATTTGGACAAGTTGCAGTGATAGCAAAAAATAACTTATTAATACATAGTGCTAAAATGAACAATGACTACACAGAAACAATGCCTTATTCAGCAGATTTGTTCCCTCCTCTTCCACCGCGTTCCTATTGATTTCAGCGATAATCTTTATCATACAGCTGTCTTTGCAGTTCCAACATAGACGTAAACGAGAGTTTGTTCCTGTGCATGCCTCCTCAAAGTAACTGTTAATTATCCTCCAAATAGTTGTACTGATATAAAACAGTCTGCAGTGCAGGGGGTTGAATATCTATCAATGAGTACACCATTTCAAGAGGAAGTATTTACCCAGGGATAATCAGGGAAAACTTACACTTGTAAAGCATCTCTTATTCAGAACGATTGGAAAAATCCTGTTTTTACTGTAAGGCACCCTGTCATGTTTGAAAAAAATCCCTGATACAGACCAGTATATGAGTCTGTACTAGACTGACCTTCAAAATGAAAGGTTTAGAACCAAGTAAAAGCAGTGATGTTAATTTTGTGTATTTAATTGTAACTACAAAGCAATATTAATGACACAACAAGGCATCAGAAGGCAGGTCAGAACTTCTCCTTGAATTAAATAACAGTCAAGTTACTGACAGTATCTTAGAAACAATTATTTTATCACTGGAGGTGACCTCTCTGTAGGAAACTACTTTAATGGTTCAAAATTTTCTGTGTGAGAGTGAATCCCAGAACCTCTCTGGTCATGGTGCACTTTGGGTGGTGTGGGCCACCAGTCAGTCAGCCTTCTGAGTATGTTATTAAAGGGGTAAGATTTTCCAGAGTTTGGCTTTTTCTTATGGAGTGAACATGACAGGAGACCAGAAGAAAGGCCATGATGTCCCCCAGGACTAATACACAGGTGAGATCCATGAAGAGGATACAGTAGGGGAGTATGTTTGTATCCTGGACTTGTGCAACTGAAACACCCAACAACATCAGTCTGAAATGTGAGATATCATCCTGCAGAAAAAAAAGCAATTTGGATTAAATTTCTGATACAAGAAGCCAACAGTTTTCAAGTGAGTGTTTCAGAAGAAAGTATAAAAGACAGAGATGTTTCAGTACTTTTAAAATTAGAATAATTAAACCAACTAATGCACTTGCATTCTTGTATTGGACAGCAAGATATGCTTATTATTTGTAGACTCTGCTTAAAATATGTATATATCTATAAACAATATTTTTCTCTCAGATAAAAAATCTAAATGTAGTTGGCCTTGAATATTCAAGATTAGAGAAAATTCTTGAATATTCAACACTAGAAACCTATAGTAATCTACATGACTTGTTCTAGTAAGCTCTGAATCCAGATTGTACAGTCCTTAATTTGGATTAATTTGGATCTTAACTAGCATTGTGTCTTTGTAGAGGAAGAAACTTCCTCTAACAAGAAATGTTTTCTGAACTTTTAGATGGTGAGTTGAGAAAAAAATATTTATTTTCCCCAAAGAAAATGTCAAAGTGGTAAAGCATTGGTGATTCTGAGTGGGGCACAGCATCTGGTGAGGAGTATACGTAAGGGTATGAGAAAATAAACAAAGAATACTATACCCAATTGAAAGAGAGTATGAAAGCATAAGGATAGTTTTTGCTTGCATTTGAATGTTTCCACCTCATGGGTTAAAAACAGAATTGGATTAAATCTGCTTTCTATTTTCCAAATATATTTTATAAAAATGAGTAGGTTTTCAGTATTTATTCCAATTTTTCTATGGCTTTTTTTTTCAGACAAACCAAAAAGGAATTAAAAAAAAGAGAAATAACTAACTAGCAATACAGATTTTTGGATCTCCTGCAGCTAACTGAAAAAAATTAAATAAATTGGGATGCCAAACAATAAAGTCAATAATGTCAGTAATTATTTTAACAGACACGATGAAGCAGACTTGCAAGTGGGTGTCTGTTGCCATTTCAAAACCACAAAAAAGTAGGCTGCCAATACTGCTAACTGAGAGGAAACAAATACACATGCAACTTCTCAGCATTGAATAATAACTGGTATTTATTGCATTTAAGCTCATTTTATCTGACTTTTCATTTAATTTTACTTTGCTCCTCATAGAGTGCATTATATTAAATATTTACTGTCTTGGTTAGGATGTCAAGGCACACTTTACTGTTTTATTAGATTACTGAACAGTAGTTCATGGAAGAATTATTTAGGGTTGCTCAGGGGTGGAGAATTAAATGTGATAGGGTGAAATTAGAAAAGGAAGAAGTATAGACAGTTAATCCAGTCATATCCAGAAAATTGTAAACCATTTCCCAGCGAAGAACTAGTTCCTTCCTGCCTTCAGATTTTTTCAAATAGACTGGGTAGACTGACAACAGCCATTCAATAATAAATATTCCTGCACAGAAAGAATAAGTCATGGTCTTTGTTGACTCGATATCACAATGGTCTCCTACCATGAGCAGTGGCCTGGGAGTCAGAAGACATTTGCCTAGCTCTGCCACTGACTTACTTTGTAACCTTAGTTGGCTCACCTCAGCAATTGCACTTTCTCTTGAGTCTCTAGCAGAGTCTTAAGTCTCTTAAAAGTGAGGTTTAATGCTGAGCTTGTCATTTGCTGCAATGTAAATAATATTTTTTTTTTTCCCTGTTGAATTGTGGCAGGATCTAAAAGAACCTAATCACTTACCAGAGCTTTACACTCCTGGAAAACTGTCAATGTTAAAAGGAGTTTACCATCTACAAGTGAAAGGATCGCAACTCTCAGAAACTCATCCTTCATCTCTTTTGCCCAAGTCCTCCATTGGCTACCAGCATCCCACATCTGAAGAGCTCCATGACTTAACAGGTCTTTTTCATGACACATGGCCAGAAATAGACATAACTTTCTCAGAGATAGGTGTTCCTTCTGTTAGTCACTGGGCTTCTTCTACAATTAAGCATTGAGAACCACCTCCAGAAAATTATTTTCTTGCTTTCTGTTAAAGATACAGGAGGCCTAAGTGATTTCCCTAGGAATGACTCTACTGAGTTGAACCAGTGACTTATCAAGTCAAGTGGCCAAAATGGACTTCTAGAAAAACAGTACAAGAATAGGCAAGCATATCAAGAGTTAAATCTGCCAAATATTCTCCCAGACCCTAATAAATTGTGACTCAGGGACCTCTTCAGTCAGAGGAAGAGATGCTGTGATTAATAGCTTTCAAAGGACGTTTCTCCATTAAGTTGTTTAAAACAGCCACAACCAGCTAGATAACTAATCTTTAGATGGCTGAAATTAGCAAGAAGCAACTTAATCTGTAATCTGTATTTTATGCTATTCTACAGTTATTTTGCTTTTTTACTTCTAATGGCATTGGATAGTCCCCTGTTTTTCCACAGGACAAGAACACCACGGAGTCACAAGAACTGGCGGTCTGAATACTATTCAATGCCCTCTAGAAGGCAGGAGGATGGGGTATCTCCCTGGGAGAGACTGGATCAAGTGGGTAGATTACTTGCAGGGAGACCAGAGTAACTGAAGATTAAAGGCTAGAGGAGGAATTGAGGGACAGAGGGAATGAAAAAAAGACGTGGTTCCTTTCTACCCAGCAAACAACCATACTTTCCAGGTATGGCTTGGAGCCAGGACTCTGTTCCAAGTGGACCTATGAACTTGGTCCATCACACTTCCTAGGAAGTTAATCTCATTAAACTACTCCTAATATTTTATTGAAAACTGATATCTTGTTCTACTGATCTATAACTCATACTCCATGCAGTAGCTGTCTTTTAAATCATGGGTTGGAGGCTTTCCCAATTTTTAACTTCTAAAATCTACCCAGTTGTCATATAACTACTATTTTCTCCCACACTTACTTACAATAGGCCTGTTTCATGCTTGTTTGTTTTGCTGCTGTGGATTTATTTTGATCCCAATGGATCTTTGTCATGGCATGAATAATATCTTCAAAACCGCAACCACAATCCCATACATCATCACAAAAACTCTCCGAAAAGAGCAGTACAGCTCTCCTGTTCTTCTGTGAACTACCAGACCAATTCTCATTGTATTTTCTCACAAATTCAGCATCACTTTCCTTGTGATCATAGGAAAATAATAGGAAAGCCCTACTGGCGAATAAGAGAAGGATTGTATTTTCAGTGCCTATAAGCAAAGTTTCATGATGAAGATCAAAACAGTGTAGCCACCCCATGCACTTCTTACAATTATTCTCAAGGAGACTTTCTTTAAGAAACTTGGTTTTCCTTTTTATGTGACATCAAGTTCAATATAAATCAATGGAAAATATGTTCTTCTGCTTGTAACAGAAGATAAGATCTCCACTGTATACTCTTCACCAAGCAACAGGACAAGGGATAAACTAAAAGAGGTTAGATTTAGACTAGACGTAAGGAAAAAAATTCTTACGATGAGAGTGGTGAAACACTGTCTCAGGTTGCCCAGAGAGGTGGTGGATGCCCCCTCCCTGGAAACATTCCAGGCCAGGTTGGCCGGGGCTCTGAGCAACCTGATCAAGTTGGAGATGTCCCTGCTCCTTGCAGGGGGGTTGGACTAGATGACCTTTAAAGATCCCTTCCAACCCAAATCATTCTATAATTCTATGATTCTATGATTCTGAGATGCTTGATCAGCTATTAGTTTTCTCATTTGTAAATATATGCAAGGGCTCTTGGGTGGACCAAGCCCTGCAGTTCTTGCACAGAAGCCATCTAGAAGGACCTTGTGCTGAAAGACCAGTTGATGTTGATCTTATCATCTTGTTGCACAGATTCATGATCCATCTGGTCAAATACCTGCTTGATGGAATGAATTCTGAGGAGGGCAAGGCAAAGATCTTGGTGTTGAAGACCAAGAATGTCTGTTACTGAATACTTCTAGGGGAAGCTGGTGAGAGAGTCATGGATAAGGCATACTGTGGGGACTAAAAGCAATTGATGGGAGTAGTGAGGGGCAAAAAAGTGAGATGCCAGAGGCAAGGAAAAGAAAGAAAAGCAATATTTTAAAACGGTCAAAATGCCCAATCAGCTGCAGTTTGCAGCTCTGTCAGATACTTTAAATCCACTTCCTAGTGTCAAAGCTGAAGTAGAATCTGCTCAGTGCTTGGCATTACTTTTCATTAAAGAAAGTGGCTGCTGGGAGTACAAATTGCAAGTAGGTTTTGGAGGAGAAGATGAGTAGGGAGAGGATCAAGGAAATCTCAGAGAGAGAGAGGACTAGAAAAAAACAGGCTTGATTTTTGTCTCTCTTAAAGCAGTTTTGCTTGTTAAAATGCAGCTGATTTCAGAAGAGCTGCCCCACGTTTACAGCAGTATGAGACCATGAGGCCAAGTACATTCCAGAGGAATATATTTTATAATATATACCATCCTTCTATTATTTTTTCTGGCTTTTTTTTGGTAGTCATTTTCATAGTTGCCAGAAAAAAATACAATGAGTAAAGTAAATACATTGTTTTATAAAAAAAAAAAAAAACAAAAATAAAACAAATAATATTTTTCCCCAGAGTTCACCTTCAAAGATCACTTGTGATGGTATAACACAGACTTCTGAGTTTGGACCAGTGTTGTATTCAGGTGACGACATATGGCAACAAGCATGTCTATTAACAGGTCCCCCCAAAACTCACGAATTCTCACCATAATGTACAGAGGGTGACCGTCAAGTTTCCCATTTTGCCTTATCTAACAAGAAATCTCTCTGTATTTGCCAGAGAGAAGCCCAGGGAATGTCACAGATTTTGAGGTAAGTGTTACATAAGGTCAGATAACTCAGCTGAACCAGTTTTAAGGGCAAACATTTTGTATGATGCTGCTTATTGAGTAGCCAAGGGCTCTGCAATCTTAAAGGAGATTCTGTTTACATGTGAAAGCATGAAAATGACTATCAGGAAAAAATATACATAAACATTATGTTGCCTGGCCCTTGACAGTTGAGGCTATGGACAATATATTACACACAGATGTACATTTTGTAATGCTTTCATTTAAAAGGTTTAAGCTGTTTCCAAGGGGACTGCTCCAGCTCCCAGACAAACGGCCGCTTGACAGCTCTCCTAGTGCTCAAAGCTCTCATGCAATTTTGTTCAATACACAAAGTGCCAGACTGAAGGAAATTGCTGTTCCTCATCTGATGTTAAGTGATTGGCTTTCTATCTTCATTAAATGTGTGCTACTCGATGCCTCAAAGACATTTTACCTTGTCCTAGAACGTGAACTTTAACAGCTTTGTGAAATACCCAGAAGGGCTCTGTGAAAATAAGAAGAAAAATCTTAAGTCCTGCCTGCCTATGCCCTTGCCCCTGTTAAATCGATTAGAGATTGGACAGATCAGATGTTGTCTCACTAGATGTACTCAGTTACTCTTAAAAGTTGGTTTCTGAATTAAAATAAGATTTTATTCCCAAAGCCCCCGATCTCATCTGCAAAGATGAATTAGGAATGGAGGAAAAGAAAAGGGTGGAAAGAAAGATTTTGGGGGGTATTTATACGTGATTGATTATAAAATAGATAGTGCCAGGGAAGCATCCATGATGTTTGTGACTGTAACCTTCTCTGCGTTAGCTAAAGTGCCAGGTGCCTTCCCTCTTCATTAATTCTAATGAGAGTTCTGGTACTTAGTTTCATGAAAAATGGGGTTCAGCCAGAATATCTGAAACCACCCACTGATCTCCCAGAGCATGGTGGTGGGATATGAGACATCTTTCTGGATTAGTCTTTGACCAAGCATGACAAAGAAAGGGAGATTTGTCTCTTAACAGCCATTAAAGAAATGAGCATCCCTTTTCTTTTTTTTTTCTCCTCATTTTGGTAATAATGAAGAGCTGCTGCACCTCTCAAAGCCTGAAAACACAACTGTGCTGTTGAAAGCTACTATAATGAGTTCTCTGTTTGAGAGTCAGGTCTGATCAAATAATAGACCTTCCCTGTTTGTGTTTAAGGGTGGGTAAATGGGTAAATAACCTCAAAGTGAATCCCAACCAGAAGAAATTGCACGAGCTCCTCACATTTGTGCAGCTGGTTTGTTCCAGTGCTATTCAAAGCTTTACTGGTCTGTGGCTGGACCTGGGTCTGATACGAAGCCACTACTTATTTACAAAGAAAGGTGAATATTTATTGTGCTGAAAATGCAGCACACTAGAGAAAAACTGAAAAAAGCAAGAGCATTATGTCTGGTGGAGGATGTAATCACCTTCGAAAGACTGGATGGATGGTGGCATTGAGTTTTCATCCACTCCTTCCTGTACTCCCTGAATAGTGAATGCCTGTGTTGTAAAAGGGACGTAACAGTGAAAGCACCATTACTGCGAAAATCGGTACTTTAGGTAGAATGAGGAATTGCCTATTCTACTCAAATATGAGGGGACAAATTTGCATTGAAAACTCCCAGGAACTGGGACCCAGAGCGGTGCCAGCATCCTAGTGGAAATGACAGAGCACCTTCCAGATGGGAATAGGCCCCATAACGTTTTATGACCCGCTAGAGAAAAGAAGATTCACATATATGTTGGTATGTGAACATCCTCTTCCATCCCCTGAAAATGTTCCAGTCTGCACCAGCAGGAAAACCAAAACTCAAAAGCTGTGGAGCTCTTCCAGCCCAGGGATGAGGCCTCCAGAGGCCTTCTGCACATTTGAAGGCCTTTCCAGGCGGTTCCACATGATTTACCAAAATGAATAGCTCAACATCCAGCTAAAGCTTGGCATTTGAGGATTTTGGGGGAGAGATTCCTCTCACCTTGACCTTAAACACATAACTGAGCTGCTAAATTAAAAACATAATCCTTTCAGGGAATGGAAATAACCCATTGCCAGATGAAGGCGCTTTTGTCCACTGGCTAAAAAGGCAGTATAGAACAACTGAACTTTTAACATAATTGCCATAGTTAGAAGCCAAATATTAGAGAGAATGAATCCTGATTCTTCCCCTTGCGAGACAGAATTTACTCTAAAATATCAAGCAATGTACTTCTGAAACCTTCTTCTGTAAATGTTTAGTAGCCTCACCTGGTCTACCTCACGTCATAATCACAAAATCAGAAAAACAGAAACAAAGTATCCTACTTTTTAAAAAATGAAAATACTCAAGAGTAAAAAATGAACTGAATGTTCAGACTAATAATTTCCCAGTTCAGCACAAGCCATATCATCTAGGGGAGCAGATAGCAGTGCCAATGACATTTTCTCAACAGGGGCCCGAGAATTATTTGTGAAGGGGACAACTGACTTTTCTTTCTCTTCCTTTTTTATTAAGAAATGATCAATCACATAAAGAATTGACAGCTTTTTATTTAAATTTCAAATCTCTTTTAAAATAAATATGAAAAATGAGATTTATAGCAGTTTAAGGGTTTCTTGTGTTAGGTGCTGTGTAAGGATGGGCTACAGGAAAAAGAATGATGTTTTCCCAACACAGGTTGCACAGGAATGGGGATAAACAACCAATCTGCTCGGAAACACAATTCCAGCAGCAGTTGTTTGCAGTTATGAATGTACAATCCTATCTTTATATTCCACATGTGGATATAAATTTCCAGCCTTTCTCTACACTTACCAATATGTCATACCTTGGAAATATTTTATTATATAAACAGAACAATGTTTCACTTTATATGGGCCAGTATTTCTATGTAGATCTGACATTAAAAGGGGTGCTGTGCTACACTGCTATTATATCATCTATCAAGAAGCTCAACCAGTGTCTTTCAGCACGCAGAAATGGGAGACAGCCCCTTCCACTCTAATCTTGAGACAAAGAGCAAGGCACATGTACTTTCTCCCCATTTCCCTGGTATTAAATGAGGAAAACAGCTGTTTCTTCCACAGGGTGGCAAATGTTTGTAAAGTTTTCAAAAGAGTACATGAAATTATTAATGAAGAACATAAATATTAATGGCTTGATTCAACATAGCAATAATCTATCTTTGTTTAAGACATTATACTGTTCTCCATCATCACAGCATCTGAAAAAAACAACCAATCTCACATAATATTTCATGAGGAACCAAGAGTGATAGAAAAGTCCTGAGACTTCATGGTACTGCTATGGCTTCTCTCTTTGGCAATAATTCTGAGGTTTTAGAAGGGAGAGTTTTCCATTTTTGCTCTTGCTTTGATTTGTGGTTTTGATGGTTGATTGATTTTACTGTGTAACTGATTTTATTTTGCCGTTATTTGATTTACTGAAGTCACAGTTGTGAGGTGTACAGGGCATGTCCATGTTCTGAACAAACTTCTTGTTATGTTGGAAGGAGTTCTTTCCCGAGTGAGTGCTAGACATTTATAACACCCGTGCAACTGTAGTTTTCCATCAGTCAAGACTTTGCATTGGTATGATGGGGAAATCGTTACAGTTATCAACAGCAGTGCAAAACCCAAAGATCATAGAATCATAGAGTGGTTAGGGTTGGAAGAGACCTTCAAAGGTCATCTAGTCCAACCCCCCTGCAAGGAGCAGGGACATCCCCATCTAGATCAGGTTGCTCAGAGCCCCATCCAGCCTGGCCTTGAATGTTTCCAGGGATGGGGCATCCACCACCTCTCTGGGCAACTTGTTCCAGTATTCTACAACTCTCATCGTGAAAATTTTTTTCCTAATATCCAATCTAAATCTACCCCCCCCTATATTTTAAAACCATTACCCCTAGTCCTGTCACAACAGGCAGACATTATTTATCAAATAAATTAGAGGGGACAGATTACAAAGAATTCCAGCAGAAACAATGCTGTAAACCAGGTGTAAAATAGTGCTGAATCCAACCCCTGTTTGTCCACTTGCTCAGTACTGCTCTACACTATGAGGCTGGGAAGATACACCCAAGGTTTTGCTCTGTCTATGCTGATGGAGAAGGGTGACATCTGAACTCTGCTTATCATGGTTGTGAGGACTGTCCTTAGGGACAGTCAAAGCCCCTGTCTTCTTCTCACAGGGGCTTTGACTACACCTACAGAGGTAACTTAAATGCACAAAAACCATTCACGAACACTGAAGCCAACTGGCATGTGGCAGCAAGTGGCTAAGCTAGTAAACTCTCCAGGCCTCCAAAACAAAACAGATGCACAAAAAAAAAAGACTGGTGGGAATGACCTCTGTTCTTTTCTAGTTGCTGATCCAGACTCAGGAATTATCCTAGAGAGCAGTAGTTGATGCAGGCGAATGCTGTATCACAGATGCTCCTAACAGTGCAGCAGAAGAGATGACTGTTCCCAGACATTGTTTAATTTACTTGTTGGAGATAGTCTTAATGTTCCCATCAGTGAGATGAGATTTAACATCTACTGTAGAGCAAAAAATTATTCAATACATGCCCTGACTATGCCAGTGCAGAATGGCCTGGGAATATTAAATTAAAGTAGTTGCCAAACAGTAATGCACCATTTTTTAATTATTCAGAACAACTCTGCCATTGTCACAGATGAAAGACAAGGGCTTGGCAGAGAAAACTGAGATTAAAAATCCAGCACCATCACCATCAGCAAGACCAACAGGGAATTCAGAATCACCAGGTGTTTCTTTCCAGATGTTGACTCTGATGATGCTATTGAGTGGATTTAACTCTTGAGTCAGAGGATAAGTGTGAAAGCTACTGTCCTGTACCCATGCTTATCTGCACCTTTTTAGTACAAACAGCACAGTTTAAGTAGAGGAGGTTAATGATTTCACACAATGTAATCTAGTTTATAGATCTGTATAAAGGTTTTATGGCAACACTTGATTATGTGATGTCCCAAAATGATTTATCAAAGAAGCTGATGTAAAAGACCAGCAAGAAATGCTGGGGAATTAACTACCTAATGCTTTTTGGGAAATAAACAAACACTCAGAGCCCTCAGGAAACTTGAAACCCGTCTGGTGTGGAAAACAACTTGTAATTTGTTTGCCTTTGATGACTCTCCTTAGTCGCAGGTAATAGTGATAAATTCACAGCTTGTGACAAGCAAAAAAGAGGAGCGGGAAAGGCGCAGCACCCATTAAAGTCATTTAATCACTTACAGAATATGGTCTCTACAAAGTAGATTTCCCTCACAGTGTTTTACTGCTCAAACTGGGGATAAAAAAAAAGAAAAAGCAGGCAGCACAATGGACTTTGAAATGCTGAAATAGCAAGATACCAGGAACAGAATGGGAAACAAAAAATGAAGATTAGCTGTGAGAATTGTATGATCCAACTTTCATTTTTCTTATTTAATCACTAAAGGCTGTTAATCAGGACTATCCCCACTACGCAGGTTACCAAAACACAAACTACATCTGTAGTGATTTCTCTCTGTGTGATGAACATTTCATGTCAAGCTTGGAGCAAGAGCTTCAGCTGCCGCAGATCAGCACGAGCTGTGACTGTGAGTGAGGAGCTCTTCTTGGTGCTAACAAACTTCTAAGGATGAAGCTATCCAGCAAAAATGGTCCAGCATTCAGGATGCTGGTTTTTCAAGTGCTCCAGCAACCCAGTGATGATCCTCTGATCTGCTTATTTCCCGTGTGCCTGGACAAGACAGACAGTCACAGATTCACCCTGAAGTGTAAGCACTTACATGAAGCATCTGAATGAGAAGTGTAGAGGTCCACGTAGCTCCAGAGAGAAAGGCAACTTGTGGTGGTGAAAGCTCAGTTAACTACTTTTTTTTTTACCTTTGGTATACATGAATCTAGTTTTAAATGTCTTAGTCTCTGTAAAAACAGATGTAATAATACTTTTCTTAAAAAAAAAAAAAAAAGAGC
>JAAGAY010008501.1:0-10435 GCA_011801015.1 Ardeotis arabs
TGGGCAGGACCTTGCACTTGGCCTGGTTGAACTGCATGAGGTTGGCACGGGCCCACCTCTCCAGTCTGTCCAGGTCCCTCTGGATGGCATCCCTCCCCTCCAGCGTGTCGACGGCACCACACAGCTTGGTGTCGTCGGCAAACTTGCTGAGGGTGCACTCTATCCCACTGTCCATGTCGCCGACAAAGATGTTGAACAGGGCTGGGCCCAACACAGACCCCTGAGGGACGCCACTCGTGACCGGTCTCCACTTGGACATTGCACTGTTGACCACCACTCTCTGAGTGCGGCCATCCAGCCAACTCCTTATCCACCAAGTGGTCCATCCATCAAACCCATGCCTCTCTAGTTTAGAGAGAAGGATTTCATGTGGGACAGTGTCAAAAGCTTTGCACAACTCCAGGTAGATGACATCCGTTGCTCGTCCATTGTCCACAGATGCTGTCACCCCGTCATAGAAGGCCACCAAATTGGTCAGGCACGATCTGCCCTTGGTGAAGAAACGCTGGCTGTCACCAACTACCTCCTTGCTCTCCATGTGCCTTAGCATGGTTTCCAGGAGAATCTGCTCCATCACCTTGTCAGGCACAGAGGTGAGGCTGACCGGCCTGTAGTTGCCCGAGTCCTCCTTGTTCCCTTTTTTAAAAATGGGGGTTATGTTCTCTCTCTTTCAGTCATCGGGGACCTCACCAGACAGCCACGATTTCTCAAATATGGTGGCCAGTGGCTTGGCAACTTCATCCACCAGTTCCCTCAGGACCCGTGGATGGATCTCATCAGGTCCCATGGACTTGTGCACCTTCAGATTCCTCAGATGATCCCATAGTAAATAAATAGTACTTAAAGATATAAGACTAGATTTATATTTAGCTGATAGGCAACAATATACTCTTTTCTCGGTTTAGTTCCCCAAAGAGATTACAGAAAACTGGATGATGGATAGATTACTTTTATTTAAGATATTAGTGTGTGATGTGATTCCACTCTGCTGGAAAGAAATAGGCCATCGATTCCAGATTTGCCTGTGTCCCAGCCCTCTACTGAGAGTGCCAGGCAGATCTTCGACCACCACTGTTAATGCTGGCCAGCATGTGTGCTTCACTCATGCTTGGCTACACCTAGAATATGTTCAGTCCATGTACCATATTCATATTTTCTTTAATCTGCTATCACAATAACTTCCTATAAGTAGATACTAGAGTTAGTTATCTCAGTCTTTGCTGTTCTGTGCAAAGATGTATTCCATTTTAAATTTAATGCTTCTGCTGATCTATGTTAACAGAGGAATAACCATACCAATTTTAAGCTTCATTTCCTGAGAATATCCTGTCATCAGTGAAAGACACGGAGATTCATTAGTTCTTAAGACTCAGGTTTGAGACAGAGTCTTCCTGAAGGAGAATTCACAAATCACCCCAGGTTTATAAGTCTAAGTATGGCAGAGTAAGGGTAGTGAATCATAGGATCATAGAATCATAGAATGGTTAGAGTTGGAAGGGACCTTCAAAGGTCATCTAGTCCAAGCGCCCTGCAAGGAGCAGAGACATCCCTGACTAGATCAGGTTGCTCAGAGCCCCATCCAACCTGGCCTTGAATGTTTCCAGGGATGGGGCATCCACCACCTCTCTGGGCAACCTGTTCCAGTGTTCCAAAACTCTCATTGTGAAAAATTTTTTCCTAATATCCAATTTAAATCTACCCCCCTCTATTTTAAAACCATTACTCCTAGTCCTATCACAACAGGCCCTACTGAACAGCCTCTCCCCATCTTTCTTGTAGGCGCCCTTGAGGTACTGGAAGACCGCTATCATATGCAGCTAGCCAGAAGGTACTTCTTCCAAGACCATTTACAGATGATCTTATAGTATCCATCCCTTGTGACTGGTATCTTTTATCAAACTCAGGTATAACCAGCATTCAGCAATGTGATACTAGATTCACTGTGCGCTACCATTAACTCTGTGGCTTAGTTCTGTTTGCAAAAATAGGTCTGACAAAGTGTAATCAGAAGCATTTGTGAACTGGTGTTAATTATGTTTGTTGTGATTAACTCACCTGAGGTGTACTCCCAAATTTGGAAACAAATGAGAACTAGAAGTAAGTGTCTGAGAGCAATGAAGAGGAGACTGACCACTTTAAAATATAATCATATTTGCTATATTGCTTGAGAATACCAGAAGTGTTTGGTTCCAATTATAGTTCCAGCTACCATTTTTGTTACTGATACATCATTATTTTTAGTTAACATCAGGTGAATAACTTCATCCTGTAATAATGAACTCGGATTTTACTCATCAGCATCTATTTTTGTGGTCCATACATAAAGTATCTTTTGTCTAATACAGCCCCAGAAAACCATAATTGACTGAATATGCTGAATATGTTAGAATAAATAAAGTTTCTCTCTTTTTTTAAAAATTAAAAAAAAAAAAGCATCATCTTTACTTTGGAGTAGATATTTAGACTAGAATCATCTGAATGCCCTTGCTAACCAGGAAGCTGGTGATTCAGCATGTAAACAGACTGAAGCTTTTATGGTCAATGAGTTACTGTTGGTTAGCTGAGCAATAGCAGATTATCTATTTCCTTTCAGTACATTTCAGTCAATCAGTTAAATGATTTTAAAGTAACTGAATTTACTTCACAGCTAAGTCAGACCTGCAAGTTAACTAGGCATTAAAGGTGTTATGATGAAGTGTCTTCATTTATGTGATGAAGCTCTGAGCACCCTGATCTAGCGGAAGATGTCCCTGCTCCTTGCAGGGCGGTTGGACTAGACGACCTTTGAAGGTCCATTCCAACCCTAACTATTCTATGATTCTACGATGCAGCCTTAGTCAAATGTCTCAATAGAATTTCATTTCCTCAGAAAAGACAAGTATAGTATTTTGGTTCAGACTACCTCCTTAAAGAAGTCATAGAAGTCAAGAGAGGCATGAATTTTCAGTGAGAACATTATTTTTTTCTCATTGTATATGCTGCATTTTTTACCATTTTTTCTTCTTCTTCTTTCTTTTCCTGGGAAGGAGGCAGAGTAAAAACAAATTCTCGCATCTTCATGGCATCCCATAACTTCAATGAGTTTTTAAATAAAGCTCATTTTTGGATTCGTATTTAGGTCTGTGAAATTTCTAAGAAAATCTGTTGGACATTTAATGAAAGTGAATTAAATATTCTAGTGGCAGTTTTCAGCATTTGGCTTTTTTGTATGTATATTTTGATAATCATATCACTTTGTTCTTTCAAATTTAAGTCGTACACTAACAATTCTTGAAATAGGGCTGAGTGGGATTTTAATTAGTCTAAACAAGATATATGTAGACAAACTAATTTTAGATCCTTTCAAAAAACAGCAACAAAAAGAAACAAATCCCAGGCTGGCGAAAGTGCGTGCTATTAGTGTATGCTCAGCAATGGCCATACTGCCATTTCTAAAAGATAACGTATTAATATCCAAATGTAAAAAAACCTTCTTTATCCTTCTCATAATGAGTAACAAGGACACCTTTCTTTGAACGCTATATGATAGTTTTACAAGCTCAAGTAAAGCAATTAAATAGAAATTACCTTTTTAGGGCACAAATATATTCACTACCTAAAATATATTTACCTGAGTATATTGTGTTGTGATGGATTGACGTTGACTGGCTGCTAGGTGCCCACTCAGCTGCTTTCTCTCTCCCCTCCTCCACAGGACAAGGGAAGAAAATAAGATTAAAAGTTTGTGCATGAATATAAAGACAGGGAGATTACTTACCAAGTACCATCACAGACAAAGCAGACTCAACTTGGGGAAGATAAATTGAATTTATTCCTAATTGAAATAAGTTGGATGGTGAGTAACAAAGACAAAAAACCCTTTTTCACAATTTCTGCTTTCTTCCCAGGCTCAACTTCACTCCTTCATTCCCGACTCTTATACCTCCTCCTTGCCCAGAGCAGCACAGAGAGATGGGGAATGGGGATCCTGGTCAATCCACAACAGCTCCTCTGTGCCAGTCCTTCCTTACACTGTTCCCTTGCTCCAGTGTGGGGTCCTTCCCACAGAATACAGTCCTTCATGAACTACTGTTGCTTGGGTCCTTCCCATGGGCTGTAGTTCTTCAAGAACTGCTCCAGTGTGAGTCATCTTCACAAGGTACAGTCCATTAGGCACAGACTGCTCCATCATGCATCCCCCATGGGCCACAGCTCCTGCTATAAAACCTGTTTTTATGTGGGCTTCTTTTCATGGCCAAAGTTCCTGCCAGGAGCCTGCTCCTGCGTGAGCTCTCCATGGGTCACAGCTTCCTTCAGGGTATGTCCACCTGCTGTGGTGTGGGTTCCTTCATAGGCTGCAATGCAGATATCTACTCCATCATAGTACCCCATAGGCTGCAGGGGGATAATCTACTTCACCATGGTCTTCACCACGAGCTGGAGGGGAATCTTTACTTCCATGCCTGAAGCACGTCCTCCCTCTCCTTCTTCTCTGCTCTTGGTGTTTGAAGGGCTGTTTTTCTCATATTTTTCTCTCACGGAAAAATAAGTTCTTCTCTGCAGAAGCTCTCACAGTGTTTTGTACTGTTTCTTCAATACTGTTTCCCAGATGTGCCACCATCCTCAGCTGTGCCCTGCAGTGGATCTGTCTGAGCTAGCTGGAACCGGCTGTGTCTGATTCAGGGCAGCTCTGACCTTACCTCACAGAGGCCTCTGCAGCTCCCAACTGTCAGCACTTCACTACATAAATCTAATACATGTATTTAGATATGATTCATAATTTTCTTCCTTTTATCTCCATGTATTAAGCGTACCTTCTACAACTTCATAAACACTAACATTAAATTACAATTTTATAATATATACTCAGAAATCACAATTAACCAACAGTAAATGTCTATTGTGTCTGTATAAAAATGTTATTCTAACTTATTCATGAAAAAGTAATAAATTAAGTAAAAAATATTTTTAACAACTTGTTTAGTTCCAAATTTTAAGAAGTGTTTGATCAAATACTAAGAAGATCCTAACACAAATGCAAATTATGCAATAACTTTGGAGGAAAAGTGCAGTATATGAAGGGTGAAACAGGAGTAACTAAATGATGCAGCTCAAGTGCTTTAACTGCCCTGATGAAGTACAAGGCAGCTTGAGAGCCGAAATAAAATAAAAGGAAGAATCACTTAAAGGTTCATAAAATTCATAAATGTTCATAAAATTAAATAATAAGTATACTGCTTTTTAAGTTCTTATTGCAGATATCTGTTTCTCATTTTAACGTATAACAATGTTATCAATTGCACCTAAGCCTGAGGTAACCAAACAACACACAGTTGCGTCGTTAAGCTAGAGAATTGTAAGCAACAGTAGAGAGACAATCCCTGGAGTTTTGACCATGACAAATAATTGTTATTTCCCTGTATTGACAAGCTTTGAGTTAATAAAACATGTTCAATTGTGGTCCTGAATATCAGAAAGGTAATCCCATATTAGTGATGCAAGTGACATATTCTGCAAGATCTTTAGGAAATTTTGAATCAGAAGAAATAAAAATCCTGACATGTGTAATTAGCAGGTGTGTTCTCCAACATTTTTCTAGTCAGTCAAACATGTAAAAAATCCAACCTAAAGCATTTCCAACCTTAAAATAAAGTATATTATTCTTTGTTTGTTTGTTTATTTGTCTTCTCCAAATAACAGTCTACAGAAATTTTAAAAAGCATAGCTAGGATTCTGTTGATATAGTTAAGAAAAATAAGCAAAAAATTTTTCATCAAATGTTTTTAAAGAAAAGAAACTGCTGTGGGATAAGAAAAGGGATATTCATGTGGCTTAAGAAGTTATGAAGAAAGGATACAGAAAGTAAAAAAGAATGGCCATGTTGCAGATAGCATGGATACGATCAGAGGAGACTCACAGGGATTGTAGTGGAAGCAGCTAGTTGTAACATACAGAAAAATGTGAGAGAAAGATACTTAAACGATGATGTTCCCATTTGATACCAAATTTCTTGGTGTAATAAAGACAAGAGCTAGCTGTGAAGTACTGCAGAAGACCATCACAATACATATTTGCCAAGAAAGGAAATAAAATTTAAATAACTATTAGAAAGATTAAAATAAGGGAATAATACAGGAATCATCATTCTGCCACTTAACAAATCTAAGGTGCAGTGACTTTTCGAATACTACTAGCAGATTTGTCTCACATCTGTCCCATCTCAACAAAGCATGATGTAAAAGTGGAAGAGAACAATTGCATCTGTAGAAAAGTTTCACATGAAGAGTGATTAAACAGAGTAGATTCTTCAGCCTGAAAAAGAAGTAACTGAACAGGTGATGACAGATATGTATTAAAAAAAATGATACATAAAGAAATGATTATTCACTCTCTTCTAATACAGTAAGTAATACTAGGAGGTGGCAGGTTCAAAATAAAATAATATTGTGTCTTCACTGAGTGTTATGAAGCTGCGGAATTTCTTACTGCAGGTTCACAGGCTCATGGGACTGTTCAGGCTGGAAGAGAGGTCTGAAGGTGTCTAGTCAAAAGTCCTACTCAAAGCAGGTTCAGCTCTGAGGTCAGACTCACCAAATTAGGTGAAATTTATAAAACAAAATTATATTATGGACCGTTACCTGCAACACCCCTTCCCTTCCCCCTCCTCCATACCCAAACCCTCTCTGACTCTGGGGAGCTCAGAAGTGGTGGTGGGTACAGGAGTTTTCTAGACATGTGTCACTGTGCGCTTGCTTTTATAGTATTTCCTAGCCATGTGTTTTTGACGGAGACTGAAGACCTGCTATACAGACCTTTTCCTGATCCAGCATAGCCTCATTCACTTCTTATGGATGTGTTAATGAAAAGCATGATTCAGTAGAAGAATTGTTAAATAAATGGACAATATATTTTGCAAATGAAAAACTAAAAACCTATAATGAAGCACAAATGGGAAAGAGGTATATTGTAAAGATTAAAGAATGCATATGAGAACCAGGATGCCATTGCCAATTTTGACACCAAGCCCATGAGAGCTGTGTCTTAATTGCCACTGAGACAGCATGCTGAAATAATTGGCTGTAACTGCAGATTCACTTTTTTTTTCCATTTGAACTGCTTTTTTTTTTTTTTTCATTCTGGCACACTGCTTAGATCTGGTTCTCTTCAATATAATGTGAGGGCTGTAAGCAATTGAAAAAAGCCACTCTGCTGACAGAGTTTAAACAGATATTAGCTTTTATAGTGATTTTAGCTCAATGTGGCTGTGAATGAAGAACTGGTGACTATCTAACTACTGTCATTTTTCAACTAGATAAAGACCACTGTGAACCCAATCCTGAAACTGTTGAGGTTCAATTTTAAGTTCTTACAGTGCTCAACAGTTCTCAAAAAGGGATCAGTGGGTCAGCATACGTGTGTGTAACGATTATGCCCATCTACATCCTCAAAATCAGCAGACAAGTGAGTGAGATAATACTTCTCTGCTGCGGGTCGCCTCATTGCAAGCCCCAGCCTGAAGGCAATCGGCAGTGTGTGCAAGCAACTCAAGGAGCAAACATATATTGCCACATGAATTGTAATTTTAATGCTGGGCACGAACAGCAGCTAGTGTTCAAAATTCTGCAATATTTAAACTCTACATAGGTAACATTCACAAATCTGTGGTAAGAACGCTACAGTGTAAAAGCAAACGCTCAAAAGACAGAAGTTACCAGAAATAATATTGAGTTTGTCCTAATCTAGCCCCCTTGTATAGATTGTGTAATTATGTTGGACTTTTGTACTATTTTCTGATTATTTCAATTATTTCTGATTACCTCATTCAGGGTACCTTTCATTCTCTGTACTGTTCCTGCACAACATCTTTATTTTCATTATTCAGTGTGTGGTCATATTCCCTGTTTGCTGGGTATTATTCAAACTCTGTCTTGAAGGCAGAGCTAATTTGTTTGTAGACTTTTTCTACAGTGTTTATCACTGACATACACTGTGGCACCAACAAATAATTTGCTTTTTACAGTACTCTTGGAAAATAAAATGCTATTTTCCTTTATACAGGAAAGCAGAGAAGGTCAGATGCACTTATTAATTTGGAGTTCTTATTGTGGCATGAATTTTTAAACTATGTGATATTATATGGCATTTTATCTGTTCAGTAGAAAGCTCTGATTACTCTTGCTCTTTACTGCCCAGGCTTTTGACAAATAAAATCCTAAAACTCTCAGAAATTGAAGGAGGGATAGTTTGGTGACCCATAAGTTTGATCAGCATGACCTTCCCAGAACCATAGGATTCGGTGTCATAAAGAGGACAATCTGTTTCCACATAGCACCATTTAAATGCCTATGTGTAAGACCGTTCTTTCTCTCTTCCATCTCTACCTTGCCTCATTCTGTTCACAACTTTTTGAAAAAGTAAAGCAGAATTCCTACAAACAGTAGTTTCTTTGTTCATATCTAGAGCATGTCTGCTCTTTGCACTGAATATGGATATGTGACAATGGTTTGGGATTTCAAACTAAAGTACATATTTGTACATGAAGCTGAATTGCTGCAGAAATATCTCAAATCCAACACTTTCTGAGCTTGGAAGGCTTTGCTATGATAGTTGGTGCAAAGCAGGTTGCAAAGATAGATTGAGGAATCACAGAATCACAGAATTGTGGAATTCAGAAGTGACCTCTTGAGATTATCTAGTCCAACTGCCTTGCTCAAGCAGGGTCAGCTAGAGTAGGTTGCTCAGGACCATGTCCAGTGAGGTTTCCTCCACAAACTCTCTAGGCAACCTACTTCAGTATCTGACCATCCTCTAAAAAAAAACCAAACCAAACCAAACCAAAACAAAACAAAACCCCAAACTGTTTTCTTGTGTTCAAATGGAATTTCATGTGATTTAATTTGTGGCCATTACCATTTTTCCTGTCAGTTGACACTACTGAGAAAAGTCTAGTTGCCCCATTCTTCATTCCCTCCCATACATTGGTAAGGTCTTCCCAAGCCATCTATTTTCTAGGCTGAACAGTCTCAACTATCAGTCTTTCCTCATATGAAAGATTCTTCAGTCCCTTTAATCATCTTTGTGACCCTGTGCTAAACACACATTCTAGTTAGTCCATGTCTTCCTGTACTGGGTAGCCCAGAACTGAACACAGCATTCCAGATGTGGCCTTAACAATCCTGAGTAGAGTGAAGGATCAATCCCTTGAACTGCTTGCAATGTCCTTTCTAATGTAGCATGCTGCATTAGCCTGCAGATTCCTAATGCATGATGCTGTTAGTCTTCTTTGCCCTGAAGGTGCATTACTATCTCATGGTCAGCTTGTTGCCCACCAGGACTTAGAAGTTCTTTTCTGCAAAGCTGCTTTACAGTTGGTCGGCCTTCAGCATATACTGGTGCCTGGGACAATTCCTCTCCCATTGCAGGACTTTGCACTTCTGTTTGTTGAACCTTATGAGGTGCATTTCAGATCAATTTTCCAGACTTTTGAGGTCCTTCTGGATGACAGCACAACCCTCTGGTGTATCAGTTACTCCTCTCAGTTTTGTATCATCTGTGAACTTGCTGAGGATGCAATTTGTCCCACTGTCAGGTCATTAATGAAGAGGTTAAACAGTATTGGTGACAGTAGCAGCCCCTGGGGTACATCACTAGTGACTGGCCTCCAACCAGGGTCACCATAACTTTTCAAAGCCAATTGTGAATGGCCACACAGTGACATCAGCCAGCTCCACAGCACTTGTAGGTGCAACTATTCAGGACTCAAGGACTTAAAAGTGAGGAAAGTAAAGAAGTTCAGTATAAACACCTGCTCAAAACAGAAGAATTAAACCTAGTATTCTGGGAGATAACTCCTTTAAGTTCTGGATCATCTACTCTTTCTCCTTGCCAAAATCCAGACACTATCCTTGCTTTCTCCATAACTCAGTTCATCAGCTGAACCTTGTACTGTACGTCTGAGAACTGCATAGCAAAATGACTGTTCATTTCAGTCACTGCACACTGGTTCAGGTTTAGAACAGCTTGAGCTGACTAAAGCTTTCATGGTACACAGCAATCAACTGCTCAGATACAGTTACTCTTTGTCTTGTTTTTTAAAAATATTCATGGATTTTCAGTTTGGAGGACCTGAAATAGCAATTCAGCTGTGGTGCTGTCTGCCAGAGTTCCTTTTTATCATTGCTCCAAGTATTTCTTTCATGTTCTCAGGCATAACCTGAGGGTGCACGGATGGATTTTAGGGTGCACAGTAATCTGGAATCATGTTGGAAGTCTTGTCACAGGAACATTCTGACATACAGTGTTCTGACTAGATCCTAGGACAGAGATATCATACTTCTGTCTTGGAAGGAACTAGTGAATTTACTTGAGAAGTGAGCAAGTAGTATGCATTCATGTAATATGACCAAGAGGAAACCAAGGCGTGAGAGCAAAAAGAGGGGGGGGGGGGGGGGAGAAT
>JAAGAY010008501.1:14762-47680 GCA_011801015.1 Ardeotis arabs
TTTATCTTGTTCTCTGTCTCATTATCCTGCTAGTTTTAGTAGCAATAGTAATTTAGTAATAAATGAATAGTTTTCCCAAGTCGAGTCTGGTTTTGCCCGTGACGGTAACTTTGAGGATTTTCTCCCTGTCCTTATCTCAAACCTCGAGCCATTTTTCTTCTATTACCTCCCCCTGTTCTCTCGGAGGGTGGGGGGAGTGAGAGAGAGACTGCGTAGTCTGGTCCCGATCCGGGCTGAACTACGACAATAAGGAATTGGCTGAATGGCCATATCCATAGAGTCACAGTCAATGGCTCAATGTCCACGTGGAAACCAGAAATAAGTAGTGTCCCTCAAGGGTCCAATATAGGGACCAATACAGGGACCAATACTACCTAATATCTTCATCAGTGACATACACAGTGGGATTGAGTGCATCCTCAGCAATTTTGTAGATGACACCAAGCTGAGCAGTGCAGTTGATAATAATCAAGGGAAGAGATGCCATTCAGAGGAACCTTGACGGTCTTGAGGAGTGGGCCCATATGAACCACATAAAGTTCAACAAGGCCAAGTGCAAGATCCTGCACCTGAGTCAGGGCAGTTGCCAGTATCAATAGAGATTTGGGGTGAATTAGATTGAGAGCAACCCTGAGGAGAAGGACTTGGACATCCTCGTGAATGAAAAACTGGACATGACTTGACAATGTGCAAGTGCAGTCCAGAAAGTGAATTGTATCCTGGGTTGCATCCAATTCTGGGGTCCCCAGCACAAAAAAGATGTGGATCTGTTAGAGCAGGTCCAGAGGAGGGCCACAAAAATTATCAGAGTGCCTGCCCTTTGAAGAAAAACGAGTTGGGGTTGTTTAGACTGGAAAAGAGAAGGCTCTGTGAAGGCCTGATTGCAGTCTTTCAGTACTGAAAGGGAGCTTATAATCAAGATCGAGAAAGACTTTTTACTAAAGTCTGTAGTGACAGGACAACAGGCAATGGTTTTAAAGTAAAAGAGGGTAGACTTAGATCGGACATTAGGAAGAATTTTTTTTACGATGAGGGTGGTGAGACACTGGAACAGGTTGCCTAGAGAAGTTGTGTTTAACACTTCATTAGAAGTGTTCAAGATCAGCTTGGATGGGGTGGGGCTTTGAGCAACTTAATCTAGTGAAAGATGTCCCTGCCCATGGCAGAGAGGTTGGATTAAATGATCATTAAACATTCCTTCCAAACAAAACCATCTATGATCCTACTATAATCCTCTTTCTGTCCTTTTGGGAAGACACAGTAAAGATGCTAGTGCTCATGTAGTTAGCCACTTGTTAATATTTCCTTTTTTTTTTTTTCTTTTTCTTTTAAGTTGCATATCCAATGGCTGATCTAGGAAGTTATTGACATCCTCATGTGAAGCTATTAGCTCAAAAACTATTATTTCTAACACCCTCGATAACACAATTTTCTAAATATTCTTGTGCCTTTCATCTCTGTGAATAAAAATAAAAATGCCACAGCTGTTCAACAACATTACAATATGAATATTTAAAAATATTAAATAGTTATTATTATTAAAACTTGTCTTTGTCATCCTAATCAACTACTATGAAATTCTTGTATACATGAAACAAAAACAATCGCTTACAGAGTGACTATGAGGAAGAAATTGACTTTTAGTCACTTCAAAGGAGTTATTAACCATCATGGTCAATCTCAGCCTTGAGACTTTAATCAACTCTATCTGCTACATAAGGCCCAGTGGAAGATAGTATTATGCGTGGAAGAATGTTATGTACTCACCAAAACTGTATGGGCAGGAGCTTTACACTTTACAACCAGGAGTTGTTTACTAGACAAATATGTGGAGATGATTCTTAGTATAACAAAGATATTTATATAGTTATGGAAGGTAAATAACCTTTTTACTAAGTAAGTAAATGGCTAGACAGTCTTTTACCTAAGGAGAGACAAGAATGAGCTTTAGGGCAAAAGGCAGACTCCAACCTCCCTAGCAAACTTTAAGTCGAGACTGACTCAAAAGAGCTAACATACTCTGTTGTGTGAGAAATGAGGCACATGTGAGAGACGGCAAATGTAAGACCCTATCTATCACATTGTCAGGTGGGAAACAGAAATTAGGTTAAAGAAAAGAGACACAAAGCAAGCAATGAACTTGCCTTTCATCCATTTAATACCATTAAAGTATAAATGGCATAGCAGAGAGACCAGCTGGAGGAAGCCAGAACTGTTTATAATTTTTTACTATTTTTTACAGTACGATATGTAATTGAGAGTTGTCATTTTCTCTTTCATCATCCAAGCTGTATATTTTACACTGTTGCCTTTCTTGCTATCCCATCTGCATCTCAAGGACAGTAAATTACTTATCTACCTTTCATCCTGTGCTGGTTTTGTTTAGTGGAGGAGGGGGCTATGGTGGCAGCTTCTGCAAGACACTGCTAGAAGTTTCCCCTTTGTCCAGTGGACTCGGCTGGGTCTAGGGTGGACCCACTGCTGGCCAGGGCCAAGCCAATTGGTGATAGAATGTTCCCTGATAATAACTCTGCAATAACATATTTAAGAAGCGAAAAAATTAAAAAAAAAAAAAAAAAAGAAGGAAGAAGTGAAGAAGCAGATGCAAGGGGCAGAGAGGTGGATGTACGAGCCTTGTGGGCCTTGCAGCCCTCACCTTCTAGCCTCCTGCTGTCTGGGCCCGAGTCAGCCCAGCCCAGCTGCAAGAAGTGAAGAGAGGACATCTGAAGAGAACCTGAGAGGTGTCTGCCTGAGCCGATTGTGAAGAATTTCTTGTGAGAGGAATGGCTGCAGATGCCAAGGTCAGTGAAGAAGGAGGGGGAGGAGTAACGTTCCTCCTAGCAGAGATTCCCCTGCAGCCAGTGGTGATGCCCATGGGGAGGCAGGCTGTCCCCTGCAGCCCATGGAGGTCCACGGAGGAGCAGAGATCCACGTGCAGCCCATGGAAGACCCCATGCTGGGGCAGGCAGATGCCTCAAGGAGGCTGTGGTCCAAAAAGGGCCTGAGCTGGGGCAGCCTGTTCCTGAGGGACTGCACCTCATGGAAAAATGACCACCGCTGGAGCAGTTCATGAAGGACTGTAGTCCATGGGAAGGACCCCACGCTGGAGCACGGGAGGAATGTGGGGAGTTCTTCCTCCAAGGAGGAAGGAGTGGTAGAAAATTACCTGTGATGAACTGACCACAACCCCCATTCCCTCTTCCCCCACTGTGCCACTCGGGAGTGTGGAATGAGGTAGAGATAATTGAAACAAAATTAAGCCCAGGAAGTGGGAGGGGTGGGGGGAAGTTGGTTTTGTTCTCTTCCTCATTATTCTGCTTTGGTTTTATTAATAATAATTGTCACAGTTTACCCCCGATCGGAACCAGACTATGCAGTCTCTCTCTCACTCCTCCCACCCTCCAAGGGAACAGGGAGAGATAATATAAGAAAAAAAAGGCTCGAGGTTTGAGATAAGGATGGGGAGAAATCCTTAAAGTTACTGTTACGGGCAAAACAGACTCGACCTGGGGAAAACTATTCATTTATTACTAAAAACAAAGCAGGATAATGAGACAGAGAACAAGATAACTTCCCCCCACCCCTCCCTCTTCCTGGGCTTAACATTATCTCTACCATCATCCCCCCTCTGAGCGGCACAGGGGTGAAGAGGGAATGGGGGTTACGGTCAGTTCATCACACATTGTTTCATGCCACTACTTTTTTTTTTTCTGTTTTCCCCCTTCTTAAATACTTTATTGCAGAGATATCAGGGAGCATTCTGCCACCAATTGACTCAGCCTTGGCCAGCAATGGGTCCGCCCTAGGCCCAGCCGAGTCCACTGATCAAAGGGGAACAACTTCTAGCAGCTTCTTATAGAAGCTACCACCGTAGTGCGCCCCCCACTAAATAAAACCAGAACACTAAAAATAAATAGTTTACCCCAAGTCGAGTCTGTTTTGCCCATAACAGTAACTTTAATGATGTCTCCCTGTTCTTATCTCAGACCTCGAGCCTTTTTGTTATATTCTCTCTTTCTCCCCTATTCCCTTGGAGGGTGGGGGGAGTGGGTGAGAGACTGCGTAGCTTGGTCCCGAGCGGGGCTAAACTACAACACATATAATTTTATTTTTTTTTCTTTGCCACAAATTGCCCACTAGGTGACAGTTTTTCCTTTTTTTTTTTTTTTCTTTTCCCACAAGTAAAGACTATGTCTCCCATTGTCCTTGAACTTTTCTGCAGTTGGAAGATGAAGGAGAGGAGAAGCTAGTCCTGCTCCCAGGAGTGATGTAGCATTCACAGTCAACTCAGACCTCTTAATTTATCTGGTGACTTTGCAAAAATGAAAGTGTAGAAAGCAAAAAGAATATGTCATCCCAAGGAATGCTACCAGCCTGTTCTTTCAGTCTTCTACCATGATGGGACATATCAAACTCCATTTCTAAATTTTGTTGTTACTATTACTTTGTAAGTGTTGTTGCTAGCTTTTTTCAGTCAAGTAACCCACTCTACATGTCTTTTACTGCCTGACTAATGCACGTTTCTTAGGAAAAAGTGAGTATTTTCTCTAGCAAGTAGTGGAAGTTTCTGGAACTAAAAATTTGTGAAAACTGTTACAGAGTTATTTTTCGTCAGTAAAAAAGGTATTATAAAATTAAATCTGAGAAATTAGGTTCCCTTTCAATTTTCAGTGAACAGAGCTAGTTTTTAATTTTTCTTTTAGTTCACCTCTGCAAAGAGTTAAATAAAAATTATATAAACCAGAACAAAAATGTAAGTCAACTATCTTTACTGCTAAAATTCAAAGTCGTGATGAAACACAGAACAAATAAGTTCTGTCATGTTTGTTTTTCCTGTATGACAAACATGACAGATGTTGGGCATTAACATGTCAGTTAAAATATTTGTTGAAAAACAAATCGAAAGAACAATATATACTGATTCGGTATAACCTCATTTGTATTTACATCATAGTGTCAGAATGGATTTAAAGCTAACATAGTCTTACAAGTATACATGAGAGATTTTAAAGTCAAAATGACTTATCCTTATAACGCATCTTATCAAAAGTAGGAGTCAAAGTAACTTTATTAATCTGGCCTACGTTATCAGTTTCTCAGTTGCAAAGTCACCTCCCAAATCAGTAGTAAATAATTTACACATCTTTCTGTTTATATCAATTACCAAAGCTGCTAACCCATCAAAACTCACTAGTCCTTACTAAATTCTAACTCTTCTTTTACTCATTTAATAAAAATAATAAAATTTTAATTTATAGCCTCCTCTTCCAGGTCTGGGAAAGAGGAATATAGATATTTATACATACATGCTCTGTAGCACTTTTTTTTTCCCAGGTCTCCTTCACAAATATTGCAGCTGAAGAGCAAGTAAGCCTTCTCTGTCACTGTTTAAAATGTGCTGTAGCCCAATTGGTTTCTGATGCTTTAATTTCAGGTTTCCAGGCCACATCAGCTGAAAAGGCAATGCCAGTCCTGCTAGAGTTCTCGTGAGCAGACAGTTTCTTATCATAGGCAGCAACTGAGGTGTTGATGACAGTTGGATGTTATTACACTCCCCTTTAATTAGCTATGCCTCATGTCTTATGAAGTCTCAATCACATTAATTTTTAGGAAAAGATAGCAAGAGGAGAAGACAGAAGGCTGGCTTGCTTTGCACTCATCCTCTTAAATCCTATTAGGTTTCAGTGAATCCTTGAACTAAATTAGAATAAATGAGAAATTTATAGCTGCCTGAACTGAGGGAAAATGCAAGTATTTCTTCTTTCTCCTAAAAGTTTAGTTCCAGAATTTCATACTATGTTTGAACATTTAAGTTAATTGGTTTAAAAATAATAAGTTTAATGGACTATCCTTATTCACTGTGCTTTTTACTTTGGTTTTCCCTTGCTTCTGTTGCCCTGTTTTGCATTGCTAAACCTTTATTCAAAGAATGAGAACTTATTTACTTTTCTGCAGAATTATCCATGATTTATTCAGCAGTGTTTCCAGTTGTGTCTTTAACTCATTGCCATAATTTTTGCAGAACAAAAAAAAAAATAATTAATTTTCTTGTGTAAAATGCACCTTGTTTTTCTTAATTAAATTTGACAAAACGTAAGTTTAACTGTGAAAGTTTTAAGATGACTCAGGCCTATTCTCTTCTATTTAGGTTCTTATACTACATGAATAAATTGTCCAGTATTTATTGGTGAAAGAATATAATCTTCCTAGTTTAATTTAAGGAATGAATACTTAAATATATGGTGTATACTGTTCCTCAAATACATGAGATCAATAGTTCTCTTCTTAATGTTACTTTAAAGTAGTTTTAAAGTACTACTCTAAAGTGAGAGTTTTCTCCATCAGTAAATAAGTACTCAAACCCCCCTCCTCCCTCAGATTATGTAAGAGCCTTACATTTAGTAATGAATTGTATTAAAATTCAAAGAATAATTATATTACTGTGGATCCAGAGGTATTATTTTAAAATAATTAAGAGTCATTAATAGAGTAATAAAAGATAATATTTTTAAAGCATTGTCTATTTAGTATTACCTTTACACTCAACTATGAAAAGAGAAATGAGATTGTTGGATATTATCTAAAGGATCAGTATTACATATGCCTGCATAGTCCATGAAAACTTTTCCTTGTAATGAATCTTAAATGACAGGTTGCTCGTTGCTTCCTAGGGAAAAGAAAAAAAAAAGAAAAAAAAAAAAAAAAAAAAAAAAAAAAAAAAAAAAAGAAAGAAAAAAAAAAGGAAAGAAATCTTCCAAAAGCCAGTTTAAATTTACACATGCATAAATGAGTAGCTATTCGATGGTTGGGAAAAAAAAAATGCAGCCAAAACAGCTATTTTTGTTTTGTAAGGTTACCTAGTTAACACTCTTTGCTTCCTTTTTCACATTTAGCCACCTATGTTAGAAATCCCAGCCCAACTTTGGTCATTCCAAGTTGGGAAATCTCTCCAGATACTGTATGACAGAAGATATTGAACCATCAACAAATCTTCCACTTAGTGGCCTAATTCCTTTTCTCCACTCCACCAGATCTCTCTTCTTTTCAGACATAATGAATGTTGTTAATTTACAGATTTTTCTTCTCTTTATCTTATTAAGGAGGAGGAAGGAAGAGAGCTTACCTTAGATGTTAGAAGTAAATTACTGCTCCCATATATAGTGTAGACATTTAAGACAAAACTCAAGTAATAATAAAGCAAATTATTATTATTATTGGTTGAATTATTCAGTGGTGTCCATTAGCAAAGTGATAGCATCACAGTTTTATATTTAGACTTCCTTGTAGACTGCAGCAGCAGCTTGTTTCCAGTGCAATTTTAAGCATAATTATGATGTGTGTGTTTACTTAGAAATAATAATAATTACTGGTCAGCTGAAAATGATAATTTCCTCCCTTTTGTAGGGTTTTTCTGTTTCTTAAGACGTGGATTTTAGAAATTCTTTCCAAAAATATTTTGATAGAAAAATACTTCTGATTGTTAGATTCTAGATTTTTATTGTTCATTTTGTAGTTGGTAAATGATGCCTGAATAATAATCAACAAATATAACTCATACATCACCTTTCTTATCACATAATCTACGTGTTCTAGAAGGGAGACCCATTTGTCCCGATTAGTCAAAGTTTTTTAAAAAGGCTATACATTTTTTAAGTGTGTGTGCACTGTAATTCATAAACGGTCAAGCAAATCTTTTTCCACTTTGTTAAGGCCTTTGCCCTCTCGGATTGTTTCGTTGCAGAAGTACCAAATTGAATGTTGCACATCTGAAATAATTTCAAGCAGAAGAAAAAGCTACCCCTTTCCATAACTTCCTTTGGAATATTTCCTATAAGTGCTTTTGTTTTTATGAGAAAGACAGAACATTTCTTAACACAAAGAAATATGAAATGTACATATGATATTGTTTCTTTTAGCTTATTTTGTCATTATGAGAGCACAGATATGGAATTGATTAATATAAGTTCTGTTCAATTACTGCAATAAAATAATAGAAACTTGAAAATTATAGATAAGGAACAAATTCTCTGCAGCAGTTTTCTTCCCCCACCCCTCCTCCAAAAATATAGCAGAAATAGTTCTATCTATTGTTTATCTTTCTATAATACAGACATAGCTAGGAGTGTTGATGTATTTAATTTACAGCAACTATCCATTAACCATCAATCTTTCCAGAATTTCCACTATAAATACTTTTGTTGGCTTCAAAGTCCTCAAGTAAGGCCTTTACTACAGTGGTTTTCTTTAATGACATCCCTATCATTATCAGTTTTATGTTCTCTTTTTTTTAACGATTTGATCTTCAAGTGAACGAGTTGCAAAGTAACTTCAAAAGAAAGAGTTTTCTTTTAGAATTATTTTCCTTCCTGTGTTTGCTTGTAAATTTACCTTCAAGACATCTTGAAAATCGAATTCATGGTGAGAAGCTAGAATAAACTCAGACAGCATGATGTGTAAAAACTGCAAATGGCATTTCTACATTATTCTACTTTTAAAATTTATTTTTAAAAATGTTCAAAGCAGCTCTCAGCTGCTTGGCAATATACTTACCTGCACTCACCATTACTCAAAGCTTCATGTCCCCCTTTTTTTTTAATACTAAATCCTATGGATTTCCAATTTACTCTTATCTACAAAAATGTAAACAAGTTTAAATTTAATTGCAAGGGATGGGAATAACGGGAAAGACAGACATGATTCAGCTCACTTCAATCTTAGTGTAAAGCACCTACATGTGAAATAATAAAATATTTCCTTTTCAACAGACTTCTGAAAAGCAACTTACCTTCGTAGAAGGGGAAATTATCAGGTGACTTTTTGGAAGCTCATCTATTGGGTGCAGCATAAGGCAGAAGATTTTGATATAATATTTAACTGTAATGTGATGTTCTTGCAGTCAATGCACGCAACCTGATATGATTACAAAGCAGTAGCAGAGAGAATTCATAGATACTACTCTATATAAGCATGGACACCATGGCCCTGGTGAGATTTGTAAGGAGCTTTGACAGAACTTAAGGAGCCTCAGAGCATATCTTCCTGGGCATGTACACAGGATCATAAAATCATATAGAATCATAGAATGGTTTGGGTTAAAAGGGACTTTCAAGGATCATCAACTCCAACCTTTCTGCTGTCTTTCACTAGATCAGGTTGCTCAAAGCCCCATCCAACCTGACTTTGAATACTTCCAATGATGGGGCATCCACAACTTCTTTGGTTAACCTGTTCCAATGTCTCATCACCCTCATCATAAGAAAATTTCTCAGTGCTACAGAAAGGTTCTATGCACATTTAGTTTGCTGCTATGGGAAGCACACTGATTCTCAAAGCACAAATACAGACCACGAACAAGCAATGTTAGTTTAACAAAAATGAAAAACACAAACAGAAGCTTGTGAGTAACAGTATATTCCACTGAAACATTAGGTTTTCAACAAAATTTTAAAGATCAACAATAGAGTTCTCAGTAGAAATAAAACACTCCAATAAAATACTACAAATCTTTATCAAAATACTTTATTGTAACAATGCCCATTTCATATAATACATATGAAATATTCTAGGACTTTTTCATGAGATGTCGTGCCGAGAAAAAAATAATTTTGTAAAATATTTCTAGGAAGGAAAATAAGCTATTTATAAGGAATACATAGTATTCTAGAATTTTCTAACAGTATGGTAGTATTTATAGCCAGATGTTTTATGCACTTGCACCAGATCATCAAATTTGTGGTAAATCATATCCTGAAAAAAACTACATCTAAATTGCCTAAAATCAATATGCAATCAGTTCCTGACCTTTTGACACCAAAAGGAAGGCTTTATGTAGTTAGTGAATGAGTATTATTGATTTGATGTTAATTCCAATATAAATGTACTTATTTAAACCTTATATATAAGTTATTTACATTAGTATTTTTCAGATTTTCATTTCCAGTTCCATTTCCACATTAGGTTTTATGCGGTAGTGCAAAACTGCAATTATTTGCTTTGTGGCAGCCCTAACGATTTTAACTAAAATCAAGTATCCCATTATGTTAGATGCTGTATGAACATATGCTAAGAAGAAACTCCTGCATTGAATATGGATGTTGAGGGTGCACTTGATCCCAATGTCCATGTCATTGATGAAGATATTAAACAGCACTGGTCCGAATACTGAGGAACGCCACTTGTCACTAATGTAGTCACTCTATCACAGAAGGTCACTAGATTGGTCAGGCAGGACTCGTTGTTGCTGAAGCCATGCTGCCTGTCTCAAATCATGGGATATGTAGTTGCTCACTGCGCTCATGTTCAAACTTATGCAATCCCTTGTGACTATGCCTGTTGCTTATAGTAAGCATCGAATTAATGTGAGAGAAGGCTGGCAAATTTATTTTTCAAGTTTTTCTCCAAGTTAATTAGTTCATATTTCTAAACTTATTGACCTGTTAATACCTAAAATTTTATGAACTTTATGTACCCCTTTCTATTGCTTCATGACTATGAGGTAAGTTACAACTGAATAGATAACTGAAAATTACTTTGGCAATAAGGGCAGCATATAGAGACCAGATCTCAAAGGTGTGTGCATATCAAAAGGCATGCTGATCTACAGTGTATGTATTGGAGCCTGATGTTTGTCAGAATGGAGCGAGTCCTCTTGAAACACGTTTCTGAGCACATGAAGGAGAAGGTGGTGATTTGGAACAGTCAGCATGAATTTACAAAAGGTATATGATGCTTGATCAACTTTACTGATCTCTGTAATATAATCATGGTATTTGGGGAAGAGAAGAGAAAAATGGATATAACGTGAGTTTTAGCAGGACTTGGCACTGTCTCCCACAGTATTCTTATTTCAAAGGTACAAGTAATGGACAACCAAAAGAGTTAGATAGTTGAACTCAAAGGCTCATGGCTAATGGATCACTTTCTATCTGGACACTAGTAACAAATGTACTTCAGAGATCTATACTGGGACATGTCCTGTTCAGTGTCTTTACCAATGACCTGGAGGAGATAACAGAGTGCATGCTCATCAAGTTTAAAGATGACACCAATTCTGGAGTGAGGGACTAGTTGATATATTCAAGGATGGGAACACCATCCAGAGGGACCTAGGCAGGTTGTAGAAATCAGTTGATAGGAACTTTATGAAATTCAACAGCGAGAAACACAAACTCCTGCCCTTGGAACAGAGGTGCCCTGACAATGACAATGACACAAAATGGGACTGGACATGATGAGCTCACTTCTTTGGGAAAGACCCTGAGGCTCAGTGGGCAGCAATCTGAGCCTGAGCCAGATGAACAACTTGGCAGCAAATGCAGCCCATAGTATTGTGGGTTACATGAAGAGGACCATGGCCATCATATCACGAGAGATTATCCCTCTCTATTTAGCACTTCTTAGACCATGTCTGCAACAGTGTACCCAGTTTTGGGCACCCCAATACAAGAAACACATTCATAAACCAGAATTCAGAAGTGTGTCACAAAGACGATGGGGCTGGAGAACTTACCCTGTGAAGAGAGGCTGAGAGATGTGGGACTTGTTCATCTTGGAGTAGAAATGGCTTCACAGACACAAAACTGCAGACTGTGAGTTTCTGCAAGGAAGTTATGGAGGAGATGGAGCCAGACTCTTCACAAGATAACACCAAGCTGTGTGGTGCAGCCGACATGCTGGAGGGAAGGGATACCATCCAGAGGGACCTTGACAGGCTGGAGTGGTGGGCCTGTGCAAACCTCATGAAGTTCAACAAGACCAAGTGCAAGATCCTACACATGGGTCGGGGCAATCCCAAGCACAAACCCAAGCTGGGTGGAGAATGGATCAAGAGCAGCCCTGAAGAGAAGAACTCAGGGGTACTGGGGGACAAGAACGTCAGCATGAGCCGGTAATGTCCAATTGCAGCCCAGAAAGCCAACTGCATCCTGGGCTGCATCAAAAGGAGTGTGGCCAGCAGGCTGAGGGGAGGTGATTCTGCCCCTCTGCTCTGCTCTTGTGAGAGCCCACCTGGAGTGCTGTGTCCAGTTCTGGAACCCCCAAAATAAGAAGGACATGGACCTGTTGGTGCAAGTCCAGAGGAGGGCCACAAAGATGATCAGAGGGCTGGAGCACCTCTCCTTTGAGGACAGGCTGAGAGATCTGGAGCTCTTCAGCCTGGAGAAGAGAAGGCTCTGCGGAGACCTTACAGCAGTACCTAAAGAGGGCTTGTGAGAAAGATGGGGAGAAATTCTTCAGCAGGGCTTGTTGTGATAGGATGAGGGGTAATGGTTTTAAAATAGAGGGAGATAGATTCCAACCAGATATAAGGAAAAAACTTTTACAATGAAGGTGATAGAACACTGGAACGGGTTGCCCAGGGAGGTGGTAGATGCCTCATCCCTGGGAACATTCAAGGCCAGGTTGGATGAGGCGTTAAGCAACCTGATCCAGTTAGAGATGACTCTCCTTATTGCAGGAGGGTTGGACTAGCTGACCTTTAAAGGTCCCTTCCAACCCAAACTATTCTATGATTATTTTTCCAAACGTGTCAATTTGTGGCAAAAATGTCCTGTACAGAATTAGAGACCACATTAAATTCTTGTAAATGTTTTAATCTTTTTTTTGTTTTACTATAAATCTTTCAGAATACACAAACTCAGATTTTTAATTTTTTTTTTTAATAGTCCATGACCCCAAAGCTACAGATGACACTGTAGTGCCAGACTGCAGTTTCCCACATGGATTTCCAGATTTCCCAGTAACTGGAATATGAGGACATGAGCAAAAAGCTCTGACAGTGCAGAATCTATTAAAAAAGAAATATCTTAATATCTGAAAATTGTTTCAGAAGTAAATTTCAATGAGTAACAAAGCCCTTTTTAAAATTCAGTAGGTAAGCTTTTCTTGTTTATTAATTTTTTTTTTTTTGTGTGTGTGACCTTTCATTTCTAAACAGGAACAGTTAGCAAATTTGTGCAACTTAGTTCAGCTGTCCTAAGCCTTTCATTGAAAATCTGGACAATTTTTGTTCTGCTCTGCAGGACATTACAACATATAATTTTGCACAAAAAAAAAAAAATATTTTACAGGTCACCTGCTGATCAGTAATTAACTTCATATCCTCCCCTCTGTTTAATGCAATATGAGAATATTAATTTACTTATGAAAGCATGCTGACAATTTGCCTGACTCCTCACCTCTTTTTACGAAAGGTATCCTTCAGAAAGAAGAAAAAGTCTCTTCTTCCTGGTGTGCAAATATTAGCCAGAGTGACAAGCAGCCTGAACATTATAAAAATATCTGCCACTACTTTCACTAATACTTGAGCCTTTTCTTCTAATATTAATAATGTCTATTCCTCTCTTCTCTCTTTCAATCCAGATATGAAATCTTGAACTTTCAGATTCTGGACAGGATGTAAATGGCTTAAGCACCTCAAAATAACTTTGAAAAAATGAGCTTCTGCCAATTTTGTCACCCACCTGATACTTCAAATTCTTATAATGTAAACAGATGAGTAATTCCGATATCTTCCAGTACCATCTCATATACAAAACTCTTGTCATTTCCTCTCAGATTTACTGGACAGAAATAAGCACACGTAATCACAAGCTTTGAATCTAGTCTGTGCCAAAGTGTGGGCAATATGACTAGTGTATCTGGAAAGTATAAACTTTCAATATATATCTTTCTTACACTCCAGTACATATGTAGTAAGCTATACATCCCAAGAGGAGGCCTGGAGAGAAGAGAAGACATGTCAAGGTGCAGATGTGGATATATGGTAGTCCTATTCATGCATAGCTAAGTGACGAACTTTCATTCTCCATTCCTCTCTTCAGGATCACCTTGTCTGGTGATATGTCAGTGATGATGTGGACATACACAGACTCATTCCAAACCAAAGGTAGGGATCAGCATTCAAGAGTTGCAAGCTGTTCTATGAATGCAGTAGCTCTTTTATCATCCTATTATCATCAATAAATGCAATTATTTGCAAATATCATTGTAGAATTACTTTTACTCTTTAGATGAAATCTTGATTTTAGCTGAGGTGTTAGTACTGAAAAGCTCAATTGAAAACTAGTAACACACATCAGAGACGAAATGTCAAATTTCATGAATGTTCTTATAAAAACATTTCTTTCCCCGGGAGAATTATCTTCCTCTTATCTTAAACAAGTGTGAGTCAGCTATTTCATCGGGGAGAGAGGGTGATAAAATGTTGCTTGTTGAGGATAGAAATGTATGAATCTCTCTGAGTCCACTGGTAGGTACTAGAGTATATAACATGTCCCAAAGGCATCCTCCTACAGCATTTTCTATATCCAGTTAGAATCTCCTATCTCTTTAGACGTCTTACATTAAATCTAGGCCATCATATGTTATATATGATTTCCTCCAGCAGTCCCGTAAATAAAAACAATATCTCACAATAAATTGGAAATTAATATTATTATTAAATAGGTAATTCTTACCCAGTACTCTTTTTTTTTAAAATTAAGGAGCAATTGTAAGAGCTAAGTTATAGGGAAAATACAGTATGCTCTCATAAATGGAAGATAAACTACATTTAAAATGGTATTTTGAAACAGTTGAAGTAAAATGGATGTGGTATTTTGAAACAGTTGAAGTAAAATGGATGACTGGAAGGTGACTATACACTTGACATGTTTTAACTGACAAATAAATTGGTCTAAATCAGAAAATGTCTGGACTGTTTCAGGGAAGTGTTTTAAAATTGCTTTGCTTGAAGACAAAGCTAACAGCTCATGTGATCAAATTAGAAGGAAATCTAGGTGTACAGTATATATAGTAATAAATATGGCAAAATATTATAAAATTAAGTATATTACATAAATAATACGTCTCTTCAGTGGAAAAAAGTATGATAGAAAAAAAAAACTGCTTCAGAAGAAAGGAATTTAGCATAGAAAAGCTGTTTTTTTCCTCAAAGACTACAATATTCAAGGTGGCTGCTTAGGGGAGGGGTGTTTTGATTGTGTTTTCTTTTTCCTTGCCTTTTTATATGTGTGTACATGTGGTAAAAGCCCACCTTTCGAGGTGTAATTCCTTTGCATTACTTTACCTCACCTATAGAGACGAGTTTCTGCCTGCTGAACTTAAAGCTACTGGGATTTGCTTCTCTCTGTGGTGAATTTCACATAAAATATTAATCCTAGCAAAGCAGAAAAAACCTGGCACATGTTATCAATACTTCTTTCTTATGGAATTGTTAATTGTTTGATATTTTAAGTTTATTTCTTTCCTTCCACAGCTGTGTGGTCTGTGACTATCAGAACAGATCCAGATTCAATTTTTCAAAACTGTCTACAGGCAGTTTATATTGTATTATCACCTGCTTATGCTGTCCTATTTTTTTTTTCTGTGAACTTTATATATTCATTTGTAGCTAAAAGCAATCTAGTTTAGTTCAAATAGTTTCAATGTAAAGGTCTTCTGAAAAATCCATGTCCCTCTTTCTGAAGTGTCTTGCATGCATTCTTAGTCTAGGTTTTACAGCCTTACCAAGTAGCGTCACAGCTAACCATCTGAGTTACTTAGTACTAACACTTGAATTATACTTGATAAAAACAATTTGCATGTTTCTAGACATGTGACAAAGTTATTTATGTGGTCCAGGCTAATAGTAATTACTGTTACTAAACTAGTTTAAAAAAAAAAAATACTGTATTTGTATACAGAAAATATCTGGTTGAAATGTTTATATCCTGTTTCAAGGAAAAAGAAGCCTAGAACCACAGCCAAGTTCATAACAAACCTAGAGAAACAATTAAGAATACAGCTTGTCAAAGGAAGACTTTAAATCATCTCTAGTTTTTAACATGCAGCCATGTAGTTGGCCATGTGTTGTTCCTTTACTACTGGACTTCAGACCATTTCGGAGAAGGGGGGTGGTGGGGAGGAGACATCAAGAGATTCTGGGAATTGAACTTGCTTGTGCGTCCACATAGTGCATGTGTGTGGATGTACATTTCAAAAATTGCTTGAACTGTTTTATCCCTTGCATTGTGTTCTACAAACAGAATCAGTCAAGAAAAAGTACAGAGTTATCTTGCATACAGCAAAAATTAATTTTATCCTTTCACTAGCAGGTTAAGAACTGACATACCAGGCTTTATATGCTCCTCTGGGCAAGTTTTCAGAAGAGAGAAAAATGCATTGCTTAGTATACCTTTTAAAAAACTATGCAAATGTACATTAAAATCATTGGTTAGCACTCAGCTGAGCAGTACAGATTTAGAGCAGCATTTCACATTGCATGGTGCAATTCAATTATTTTAAGTGCTTCTAAACTTAACATCAAATCACTTCCTGAGAGTAATTAAAGTGAAAACAGGCCATGGAATTATTTAACAAAAAAGATTATGTTGGCCAGGTAAAATATTCAGATGTTTAACACAGGTTTTAGTGACATCACTCCTATAAAAATAAGACAAAAACCTGAATTCAAATAAGAACAAAAATCACTTAAAGGCATGTTAAACTTGAGGGGCCATTTCCTCCTTACACCTGGGTCCTCCAATATTAGATCTAGCACTTCTAGTTCACTGAGGCTTACAGTCAGGAGGCCTTCCTTGCACATTGAAAGGAAAATTTTAATAGCATCTGGGAAAACAAAAAGTGAACAAAATGCATATGAATTTTAAATACTCCAAATTCAATACAATCCATGAATGCAGGTATTATTTTTAGAAACAAAGTTCATCAATATTCAGTTACAGGTAAATTCTTTTCACTTGAAGCCTCAGAAAGAAACATTGGGCAATAAATGTGATCAATAGTCTCACAGAAGTGACCTACTGTGTTTGGAGAACTCTTAAAAATACTGAAACACTGGCAGAAAGAATGAAAGGTAAGGATACAGTCTTAAAACTTTCTGTTAGTCTCAAACTAGAGATCAGTGAGCGAGCAATACAGATTTTTTGTCTAGTATTTATGAAAGGCTTACATACATACACTTAAATGTATGCTTTTGTCTAAATTAGGGAGAAAATATATCCTACAAGACAAAGATTAAGAAAAGGCATTATAGCTCCAACAAGAAATTCCTTCTTCTCCCTGAGATCTTTTTCTTATAACTTCTTTTTCAATTGTTTCTATTTTTCTAAAAATCTCTTCCAGCAAACTGTCTAAATGTGGAGGTGTTTCCAGACAATGTAGTCTGAGCTTTTCTGTGCATATTACTGTCACCTTCTGCTTAATGAAGGGACTTCCTTTATTTTCAGGATGATCTAGATGGACAACACTAAACTAAAACAAGTTGCTTTTCAAATATTCTTCATCTTCCCGTGTAGCCTCTCTCCCTGATTTGTGCTCTCTCCAATTGCTATATTAAGGTTTCAGGTCATTCTTGAACTTCATTCTCTTATCTATATCTAGTATGCCAGATAGACGAAGAAGTCCCTTTCTAGGGCTAGGCCACCACTAGACAGAATTGAGATCATACAATTTCTTCACTGAGGGGGTGATCGGTCACTGGAACACACTCCCCAGGGAAGTGGTCATGACACCAAGCCTGTCAGAGTTCAAGAAGCATCAGTGCGACACTTTTAGTCATATGATTTAATTTTAGGCAATCCTGTAAGGAGCAGGGATTGGGACTCAATGGTCCTTATGGGTCCCTTACAACTTGAGATATTCTATGATTCTGTGAATTTAAACATTTACGGCCATTCAGCTCTTCTCAAAAGTGGAGTCATAGTATGCCAGTCATTTCTATTTTTAAAAATTTATTCTGTCCCTTCCTTAGATAATCTACCATCTGCTTCACATTTCTCTGGATGTCCTGGGAAATGATGTCTCAAAGAATCTTTGGGTTATATTTTAGCTTGGGGTTAGGACATACAAATTTCTTCAAAGAGGAAACACCTTCTATTCCTCAAGTGGGGAACAAAAATCAAACCTTGATTCAAATAGTTATTGCTACTACACAAAAGTCCACAGTTTTTTTCATTTTGGTGTCCTCATACTTTTGTCTTGCTTCTTTCTACTTCATGAGGTCCAATGTCCATGTTCATTCTCATGTTCTTGATATTACTCTGCTATGCAAAAATCACAAATACAAAGGTAAAAGTAGGCAAGACTATTTATATCTTAAATGGGTTAATAGAGCTGCGTGACACTGAAGCAGAGTCTTTTAAGTACATCAGATGAACTCTCTCAGACTTTTAGGACAGGATATCTTGTAGTAGAACACCCACCTGCAAAGATAAAAAACTATGTCCAGTTCCCTTCTCTACCTAAAGGTATTTAAATTAATGTCTCTAGAAAATGACCAAGCAGCAAGCTACAGAAAATTCCAGAACAATGTTACTAAATTTTTTATTATTCTTAAGTCAATTATGATGTTTTTCAAACAGTAGCAGTGACATACACTTGGGATAAAGCCCAGGCACAATTAAGAGCTGTTTTTCATTAATTCCACAACAGTTTGACATCATTTGTTGGAAACTTTATATGAACAGTGGCAATCAGGACATGCTGATATTTTGCCTACTTTTACCTCTAAAACAATTGTGATTTTAAAACTCCAGGAGGTTGTTACAGTTCTCTCTGGTTTCAAGACAAACACTTCAAACAGAATAAAATGTAAAATTGATTTAGAATGTATTTCTGAAAGATATTGTCTAAGAACTATGAGCTATTTGGAGGAAGTTCTTGATAAAATATTATGCCCTACTTAGTGCAGTGGGTCATAATAGCCTTAAAATAGACTATCATAGAAACTAGGACAATAAGAAAAAAAAAATTCAAAGCTTTACAGAAGAAATTTATTATAATAAGGAATATCTTCATTCATTAATTTTCAAGGATTTTCACTGGCCAAAACATTGGTTTAAACCAATATATTTTAAAAATGGCACTGATTTTCCTGTTTAACTGAAGAGCTAAAATAAGCAGATGCTTGCCCATCTGCCATCTGTCTGTCTGCCAATGTCCAAGAAAGCACAAAACATCAGTGTCTGAGGTACCTCTATACAGCAAATACTGGCAACTGAAAGCGTTTTCTCTGTAAATGGCTGCTATTAGGAAATACACAGAAATTCATGGTCTGACAGAGGAAGTAATACGTTGATTACCAAAATTATTCACAGCATTCCTTTTTATATATGTCATATTTTTCAAAACTTGTGTGGTATTTCTTCCAATAACAAGGAATCTTCTGTTATTGGTTCTATGATGAAACAAGTGAGTACTACTTATTGATGGGCATAAAACTCTAACATAAATTCTTGTTTAGAGATAGCAACAGAATGCCACTTCAAAGAAGAATAGATAGGTTCTATAGTTGTATATATGGCATTAACGTAAAAATATTATTCAGATTGTTAGAATTTGAGAAATTCATTTATTATTTTTATGCAGAAGCATGTCAAAAACATGCAGAAGCGTGTAAAAACAACTCATGATGTACATAAAAAAACAAAAGAGACTGATATACTAGTTTGATAATACTTGATTACGTCTGTATATTGTTGCAGTTGTTCACTGAATAAGAAGAAACACCATTACATGTAAATAGTCAAAAAACAACCCGTGATAATAAAAATGCATAACGAAAACAATTTTTTCCTAGGATTTTGAGATCTATCCTCCTTTGCTTAATGCTTTTGTGAACTGACTTGCAGTTCAAACTGTAGAATGCAGGCTATGGAGTACTGCAAGTAAGAGCATGGAAAAAAATTAAAGACAATTAATATATTATTTTACTGATTAAAGGGGCAAGGAATATCACTGTTGTTAGCAATGACTAGTGTGAGTAGCACTGAGCGTGTTGCAAATACAATAAACAAATGAAGACTAGAATGGACTAGTATTTCATTCTCAAACTATAACATTGATCTTCACACTATGTGACAGGGAACATTTAAATGTTTTATTTTTTTCATTAAATAGCCTCACAGAGAATCAAATAGCTTCACACAGAATGAATAAGGCAGTCTCAAACCATGGCTTAAGCACTACCATTTCCTTCCTCATAACAAAATATTTTTTAAAAAAAATCTGTCTTGAGGGATCAGAGCATGCAAGGTAAGCAACTATGTTGGAAGGACTCTTTTCCGCATGAAACAAAGGGAGGTGGATGGGAGATGGTTCAGTAAGGTGAAGAATATAGGCACAGGTCAACCAGAATCATTTCAGTGTTAGCGTATCTTTCAAGACAGATGTCTGAAATGAGTGATGAAGCCAACATTGACAACAGGAACCTTCTATAAAGAGAACTATAAAGTTTACTTTTAACCGTCAGCTGGTTAAATAAATATTTTCCTCTCTTCTTGATTTATATTCCTCTTCCATATATGTAACCAAACAAAGAAAATCCAGACTATTACTTCTGTAGCATTGTCTCCTGTCTTTTTCCTTTCTCGTTTTCTCAAAATCCGTAATCTCTACAGTGCATGTTATGCACCTCAGATTATAAAACTTTTTTGAAAAATACATTTTTTTTTTTTGAGCCACAAGTACTTCATGCATTATACATTTTCTGTAATCTTTTGTGTTTTAGCTTACCCATCTTTTGTTCCACATTCTACTACTTATGAACTCACATGTCAAAATTCAAAATACATTAAAAAAAAAAAGTTTTAATGCAATTTAGTCTAATCCAATTGGGGCTTACAAACAAAGAATACAGGCTACACCTACTACAGAGAACGCTTTGTCTTGGAAGGCAATGAGTCTGAAAATCATAGTCAACTGAATATGAACTCATAGAGCAGTCCTGTGGATAGCAAGGTAGATATGATCCCTGGATATACAAAAAGGAGTTGCAGAACAAAAACAGTGATGTGACCTTGCTTTCATGCACAGTACTGGCTGTGCTGATGCTCAAATATTTTATCAGAGTCTTCTGTTCAAGCTTCAGGAAGTTTGTATGAATAAGAAAAGAATTGAAAAAGTCCTCAAATTATTCTGTTGCTGGAAATATAATACTGCCATCTGAGATTAACGGATTCAGTTTATTCAGTTTATTTCCTTCTTCTTAAAATATGTTTAAAATAAACTCATTTGTAAAATCTTGGAGAGTTCTTGTCCAGCAAAGACTATTTTAACAACACAATTTTTTTCTAGAGCAAGAAAGACTGGTAAAGAAACTTGAACAGTAAAACAATGAGACATTTGCAATTTTAACTGTAAGATCAGAAGTGTACGTGCCAAGAAGTCAAAATGCTCGTCTGCAGCTTGCAGATTGTTTTTTAAACTTACATAATCAAAAGGAAAAAAAAATTGCTGTGAATACCCAAGAGTATTAAAGAGTTTGTGCAATTTCTTTCTTTGTTTCAGTCCTTCCTCCATGATAGGGATTCCAAGAATTACTTTTACAGTCTCAATTCAGATCTAAGCATCAATTGCCCTGAGATACCACCATATGTATATTTTTCCCCATTCCAGAAAAGAGATTTGTTTTATTTAAAAATTTGTATAGAGAGCATTTAAATTTTTATGGTAAGCCAAGTCAATCAGGAAATAATTAAGATGAAAAATGATAAGAGTACCACTAAAAAAGTTTATAGTGTAATGAAGAGAATGCTTAAAAGACATAAAATAATTTTTTTTTTTTTTTCCAAAATGAGGTTAAAAATTATCTGAAAACAGACAATCTGTTTTTCCAGATGTAGTTTGCAGGAAGGATAAGCATAGTACTCAGAGAAAGAGTAAATCTTAGAAAGGTTGTGAATATCAGGTTTCACTGTGTTTTTATTGAGCAATATTTGTATCATTTGGACTATAAATGTTAGCACCATTATAATCAAACTAACATAATGCTTTTATCAGATTACTAATATTTTAATTAGACTGACTGACAGTAAGGTCTTAGATATATATAAAAGTTGTGATTATTCAGCCCACACAAATTTCATAAATTCTTTAGTCCTTTTTGCAACTGATGCTATTTAAGGTTAGTTTTCACTTGTACATAAAAATCAAATGGCAAGATGAGCAAATTTAGCCCTACTTTTGGGAATGTCTTGATATTTCAGTAGAGTTCCCACATACAGAGCCAGTGTTGCTAAATTCGGTAATCTATATTCTGATGAACCTTTATTTGGAGAGACACTAAAAGAAGGGTATAGCAGTTACTATTAATTTCAGAGGGACTGAACTATCTCACTGATAATTGATTACAAAAGTCTCACTCTATGAAGGTTTCTAAGGGATAACTATTTGGCGTATCAATAAATATTTGTAGATAGCATGAAAGCAAATGGTATTGACTATAATCAAATTAATGTCAAACATGTCAAGGCAATTTTCCTCTATATTTTGCTAAGTGCAAAATTCTGCTTCAAGAAAACAGTTAATAAAGTTTCCTCTGTGATTCAGGGTTTCTCTAGAACTTTTCAGAGTTAAATGTATATTCATTGTTCTTTTTTTGTAAAATCTGAAATTGTTGCAGTGTTCATGTTTTCTTTAGTTTCAGAAACTTCAATATTTTCCTCCCTTGAGGAAGACATACATTCTTTGCAAAGCATCCTTATTAGGATTATTATTTTTCTGATCTTCAAATTAATAGATATACAGTGAACAAGGGATAAAATTGGTACTAAGAGTGACTTTCAGTGTTTAGCATATCTTCATAGTCAGATAGTGGTGTACTCTTAAAAGAAGATGTTGCTAATACTGACCATAAATCATAAAATCATAGAATCATAGAATCATATAGTAGCTTGCTTTGGAAGGGACTTTTAAAGTTCATCTAGTCTAACCTCCCTGCAAAAGGTAGGGACATCTTCAACGAGATCGAGGTTGCTCAGAGCCCCGTCCAACCTGACCTTGAATGTTTCCAAGGATGGGGCATTTACCACCTCTCTGGGAAACCTGTTCCAGTGTTTCACCACCCTCACTGTAAAAAATTTGTACTTTATATCTTGTCTAAATCTACCTCCTTCAAGTTTAAAGCCATCACCTCTTGTCCTATCACAACAGGCCCTGCTAAAATGTTTCTCCTAATCTTTCTTATAAGCCCCCTTAAATATGTATTTCAGATATGAAAACCAAATTGATTCCTATATAGACAACCAAGAAAAAGCTGTATATGGTAATAAGAAAAATGTACAGTCAAGTTTCTTAGGATAAAATAACTTAGATGTACCGTATAAACTAAAGAAACCTCTGCTATAAAGTTTTTAAATTCTCTCTCAGGAATCGTTTTTTGGAGGGCATAGTCAGTTTAAAGTCATTCTTGCAGGGACAATCATAATGACTCACGTCAGTAGAGGAAGTTTAAAAAAGAAATGTGCTTTACGAAGAGCAAAAGAAAACCAATCAGAATCCCTAGAGCTAGAATCAAGGAAACTGCTTGTGTATTAAGGGAGTAACACAACATTCTCCTTAGTGTGCTTGCCTTCTCATCTCTGTAAGAGAGCTTAGCAATTATGGAAAGCTTCTGATGTAGTAGCTTGTATGCCTCCTTTTTTTGTTAACTTTTCCTCATCCTTTTTTTTTTTTTCTTTAGGTAATCAAGGATGCAAATCCCATACAGTCAGTATGTTCAAGACAATCCATATGAACTTCTTGAAGGAAAGATAAAAGTGCTTATAGATTTTTTTTATCATGGCCAGAATAGTCTTCTTTTCCAATAGGTTTTTGAATACCCTTTATAGATCACAAGAGCTACCTCAGTCCCAAGAAAACTATTTGATTTTAAGAACAGATGTTAATTTAACGATGCAGAATATTTCACAATGAACTCTTTATCAGGTCAAAGTACAAGAATGTGAAGTAGGTAAATTTCCCAAATGAACAGAGATGTTACAAATATTTTATAATGCAAGAGAATTCTTGCAAAAAACATAGCCTTAAATATTTTAAAAGCAGTGTCATGGTAAAAATTGTCTGATAGAACTGACTCTTTGTCATCAACAAAAACATAATTTTGAATGCTGTCCAAAAAAGTTATCTCCCACTAAAAACACTCTGCCATTAAAAAAATAAAACAAAACAAAACAAACAAACAAAAACAAAAAACACAAACAAAAAATACCTTCACCGAAACCTCCAAAATAACAACAGAAACAGTAAATCAATTACTCTCATTAGTGCTGGCAGTCTTAAGCACAATAAGCTGATCACGTCTCCCAAAAAGGACGGTAAAGTTCTGGCTTCACTTGTCTTATTTCCTGCCCTAACATCAAAGTTAACAATTCATGTAAATATCTTCTCTCACTTTTGTCATTCTATTTTAATTAACAAGTCATGAAATACTGAATGTCAATGTTCACTCTTCTGCATGGCTACCTAGTAGTTAGCCTCTCTGATTAGGTAGATGCTTGTCTTATTCAAGTTGTAAATATAAAAATGAAATTAATAAACTGTACAGTATTTACAAGCATAGATTTAAAAGCATATATACAAAAACGTTGAATATAATGAGATGAAAAAAACATACGGTATAACTCTATGCAAATTATGCTGTGAAAAAAGAAATGATATTGATGTGGTTATCAACTTTACACCATGAACTCTATCTACAGTATCAGTTATTAAAAGAAGGCACATATATAAAAACTGCTTACTAAGAAAATTATTCTCTCATTTGACTTATGATTGTGCTAATAATGAAATCATTAATTAGCACAATTTGAAGAAGTATTATGTCCTTTTAATAGCACAGAATCTAATCTCAGCATTTGGACAGTTGTGCTTTGAGTTTTAGGTGGACCCACTACTTCTCTTTCCCCCCTTATCTCTTTCTTGTGTTTTCTTTATAGAAAATAAATTAACCTCTGGCACCTTAGGTGAAGACAGAACATATACTCACACTAAATAGGAGAAGAATAGATGGCTGGAGGACTCAAAGTAGGCTTATTCTTATCTCCACATCAACAACAATGATTTTGGAAATATGTAGGCCCTTAAGTACAACTTACAAAAATTTTTACTCTTTCATAAAAGTGGAAAATTGTATTGTTGATGTTTTCAGCTTGGCCACAGGAGAACTGAACAAAGAATCTTGTCATTCACTAATGATCTGCATTTCTCTTTGCAGCAAAAGGAGTATCTTAACAACCTGGAGAGTAATTCTTCATATACTTTTTTCAGTTTTGCCACATCATCTTTGGATACTGGTCACAAATATGCATAACTGTCTATGCTTAATGTACTAAAAATGAATATTAAAAAAAAAAAATAAAAAACAACCACAACCCCCCCCAAAATTCCACAAATGGGAAATTATCCTGTCACTCTTAGGAATACTGGCTGTGAAGGGATGCTGACTGGTCTGGAAACTCTCTTTCAGGAGTTTCACGTGATGTTTTCACAAGCTGTATGTGTCTGCACCGCCAAAGAGTCCAATGGGAAGGAATGGTCTGATACGAATTGTCAGTATTGACAATTCAGTTAGCATATGTAAGGAAGTTCTCATTCTTTTGGAAATTATTATTACGAGGAATAGAACCACACCGTTATATTTGGAGGAACTTTCTTACACAACGGGGCTTAGAAATTGTGGAAACTGGATATTTTTGAGTGGTCAATTAATAAATACTATACTGAGAAGAATTCACAGCATGACTATTTACTTACATGTATTGACATACAGTTCTGATGTTATATTATTTTTCAGTTATACATACATGTTTATTTTCAAGTTACATATAGACTACACCAAACAGGAATGTTGACTATATGAAAAGAGAAGAAAGGTCACAAAATTGCAGCTGTAAATATCTCCAGTCTGGAATAACAGGATTCAATAGAAAAGACTACTGAAACCACTTCTCTTATCTTTCCTCTATCATCTTTCTTTACATCTTCCTAGATGAGAGGGAAGGGAAGGAAATTTTGCTTTTACACTCAATGAGTCACATGTTCTCACAAAAGTCTTTGGCCATAGTTTAATACTCAATGTTTTAATCACATTTCGGTTCCATGTTTTATCTTGCCCTTTCAGGTTCCTGCTCCATAAAGCTACTGCTTGGTGTTTTGATCTTTCTCCTTCCACACCAAATGCTCCTTCCCAGGGGGTTAAAGAGGAGGGCAGCAATTCTTCTGCATTTACTCAGACTTTGCAGCACAGATTTAATCACACACAGAGTCTGCCAGAAGATCCTCCCAAGTCCATTCTAATGGCTCACATTTTTCTCTAAACTTCTAGATAACCTTTCTTACTGCCTAATTTAGATTAGACAGTGCTTTAGATGTGTCTTTAATGATCAAAGTCAGACCAGAAGGAAGTTTCTCAGACACCACCTACGGACTGTTTTGCATAACAAGATCCCTGGGGCAGTTTTTTAAGATATCCTTCTCATTTGTATCCTTGAACTGCAGGTACTGTTTTGTCCTCTCAATTACTGGATGTGAAATTGGATGTGTGTCTCCTTCATATGTGAACGCAATTGGGCTCTTACAGGTCTAGAATAGGTGATACTAGTTGCTGCCAAAAACACTCCAGGGTGCAAAACTGAACATAATATTTTCATACACATACAGAAAGAAACCATCCTGGGACCAGCCTTAAATGAAGAACTGTAATTGCAGAACAGAAAGAATTTAAAGCTAGCATGGTAGCAGTGAAAGTTAACCAAATGAATTAGAAGACAGCATGTAAGCATCCCAAGACATTAAAGATTGACATTAAAGCAAGGATCAAATCCAGGAAACTGGAGATAAAATACAGAAGACACTATTGTGAATTCAGTGTAGAGATATCTAGAATTTTTTATTTAAAATATCCAGAGTGGTTTGAAAGTCATACATTTGTCTCCTAGGGACAGAAATAATTTGCAAAAGCACAGGAGAGTCAGGAATCTGTAGCCTTCTTAGAAGTTTGATTAGGTAAAGAAGGGATTGCAGTGGCATATGGTCTGTTCTGCAACTTAGCTCAGAAAAAGAAAAATCAACATTAAAACAGAAATGAAACGCCATTGCTCTATGCCATTGAAAAGAAAACCTGCTAGAAAAATAGAGTGAGATAAGAAGTCTTCTAATATTTTAAATAGAAGGCAAAATACAAATTATACATGTCTGAAAAGAGGATTGTGAGTTCAGAAGAAATCATTATGATCATTTATTTCTGCATCAAACTCTGGTGTTCATTTTGGACTAAGCTGAACCACATTAAAATGATATTTTAATTCTTTCCATATTTGAAAAAAAACCCTGGAAATATTGATTTAAAGAATGAAGGGGCTGGTTGGTAATTTTCACCTTAGTAAATTGTACAGGAGAGAAAAAAAAAAAACAGGTGGAGTAAATCACTGTGAATAATTTTTGGTTTTCAAACAAGTTATCTTTAATAAATTATTAAAGACGACTACCATGCCTGTAAATTGTGCATATGCATATTTATTCCTGCAATGAGGTATTACAAAATCCAATAAATGAAAGATATACAGACAATTTTTTAATAATATGACAGCAACAGTTTCACTAATGTTAGTGTTAGCTGAAATATACAAAGCTCTCTAATAGGCAGAGACAAAAAAAAAACCCAAACAATATAAACACAGACAGAAGTGAGAAAGTAATCTGAATAGTTCCTAAATATGGTAGGACATAGAAACTGATTATCTCTGGAGAGAAAGTGTGCATTGCATTAGATTTGAATGGAGGAGGGTGAAGTAAAAATAATTAAAATAAATAATATTTCCAGAATTTAAGAGTTTTGTAAAAAGTTAATGCTCTATTTAACAAGGGAGAAAAAAGCAGTTTTATAGTGTCTGAAGACAAATAATGTCTATATTTGAATTTGAAAACTTCTGTCAACTTTCTGTTTGCACCACAACCTACATGAATTTAAAGCAGGACTGTTATTAAGAAAAATCCCTAGAGAAAATTATTCCCAGTCTTAGAACGCAATCCTCTTTCCTGTAATTAGTTTATGCTGTGAAATCACTCAGAATCTCAGGACTGTAGCATCAGGCCTGTGCTATTATTTAAAAAAAAAAAGAAAATCTATTTATTAGGGATTGAACTGGATGTTCAACTAAAAATCCCCCTATAGCAATTTAGTTGCCCCACATTCACACAGACCTTATGTTTAGAGCTGAAAATAACTGCACGCATAATGAAACATTTACAAGTGAATATGGAAATAATGGGTTCTTTAAAGAATACTGCAGATTCTTGCACGACATTACTAACACACATTTTAAATTTCACATCTATTTCCTGATGAACTGCATCAGTCACAATCAATCTCTGTTTTACTGTCCTCCACTATGGTATCCACATAGTGGCATCTCACCGACTTCTGTTACATATGGTTTCTCCTCAAACTACAGGGCATGCCAAAAAGAACAACAAAAGTTATTTCACATTTTTTGTCTCACATAGTGAACATCTTAGAAAATGCTTGCTTCTAAACAAGCACAAAAGTGTCCTTTCTGATTTATTTTAGTCAGTGGACATGTGTATTCAATGGTTTAAAGGCACAAAAAGAGAGTGTCCCTCTAGAGTTATACAAGACAGCTAAAGGGGCAAACAATAGAAAAGACATGAAAAAAAACCACACACAAGCAAAGCGCCTGCATCTAAACCACACTTTGGAGCACTGCTACCTTCATCTACATTTAATTTGGGTGCTCCCCAGGTGCACAGTAGGCTGGTGAGATGGGATTCATCCTTCCCCCTGTGCATGGAGTCAAGTAGGAAGGGAATCAGAGTGCCTGGGCTGAGATGAAGTCCTCGTCATTCAGGCAAGTGCCTGACCCTGGGCCACCAAGAACCAGCATCTCTGTGCACTAAGTGACAATCTTGTACCAAGTACTAGGTCTGACATCTGGATTAAATTCTTCATATGAGTGACTATTCCTTTTCATAATGAAACAGAAAGGCATGCCATGCTGCTGGCTCAGTTATGCCTTTTGTAAGCATGAAGTTACTTCTAGCAAGTACAAATTTCACTGTTTTTGTATCAACCTGTTAGTAACGCTGAGCACTCCGAATTCCTAATTTGAATCAGAAGATGATGTAAGTCGTGTTTTCGGCATGCTTTTTGCTTACTACGTGTTTTTTCCCTTACAGATCTAAGGCCTTACAAAAAATATTTAACCACTTTAAAAGAATAACTTTAAAAAATATCATTTTAGTAGAGTGATAAAAATAATTTTCTTCCTGGGTGGCTTTTGTGGAAGATTTTAATAAGCAGTCTTCACACACATATATGGTACTGCCATTCCTATTGTGGAGACATTACATTTCATTAATTTTTCATGAAAATAAAGCTGAATGCTTTATTTGGTGAGTTTTGCTTTTACTCTGTATTTCTGAATTGCCTTTTCCTGGGGTAGAGAAAAGGAATTACAAAGTTAGTTATATTTTTTGTTTCTTTAAGATGCAGAAATAAACTATTTAATGACTTAATAATAAATATTCTATACTGCCAAGGATACTAAAATATATAAACAGTAATTAATCACTAATTCAGACATGGAAAATATTACTCCATAATAATATTCTGCTAATTTAGTGAAAGAGGATAATGAGGTACAAAAATTTAATAACAGGAAATAAAACTATATTAGGATCAGAATCTTCATAATTTTCTACTGATCTGTTGGCATAAGCAGGTTTCTCATAGGTAGAATTATTCTTTCCTCTATAAAAATTCAATAGCTTTATTGAGACATGAGTAATCTGTAAGTAAATCACAAAGTGTACAGGAATCAGCTGATAAGTTGATCAGCTGGTTAGTTTGTCATATTTTTTCAAGAATTTCCAATTCGTTTTCGGATTGTAAATTAAGAAAAAATTTCCTTTTTTGGTGGAGGGTGTATTTTCTTCAATTATTGACCCTAATTCTACCTTTTTCTCTAACTTCCTCTGGAATTTCAGTAAAGCCTATTTCATCTGTTGATACTTAGCTTTTAAAAGTTTCCAAGTAAAATGACAAAATCACAAACCTACTTCATTTTTTTACCATCTTCGTGGTAAAAAAGCATTTTCTTGTGTTCAGGTAGAATTTTGTGTGTTTTGATTTGTGCCCACTGCCTTTTATCCTCCCATCAGGCACTAGTGAGAAATGTCTAGCTTTGTTACCTCATATCGCCCTGAGCCTTCCCTTCTCCAGGCTGAAAAGTCTTAGCTCTCTAAGTCTCTCTTCATACATTCTTACTGGCTTCTCAGTGCTTTGGCAAAGCAAATGCTATTTCAAATTAATTCTTTCTATTTATTCTCTAAAGACCTGTCTTTGTTTCCAATAATACAATGGGAAAAGAATTTTAATTTTCAAGAAAGAGAAAAGTGACTCTATATTTTGAAATGAAGATATATCTTAACTCATTTGGTATATTATTTTATTCTTTATACTTTTATCCTCCAAAAATTGTCACAAGTGTTATGCTCAACTATCTTTACATATTGTTTCTTTGAGGCATTAATATTACTGTCCATAAAAAGTCCCCAAAATGTTAAATTATCATAATTATTTTGATACTGCATTATCTTAATGTTCTCTTTTTCTTCTTTCAAATATGAAATTCCTAAATTTGGAATGTTATGATTGTTTCCTTCCTGTTGTTGAATTGACTTATACAAAATTCTGAATATATCTATGACCACAATTTTAATTTCTCTCATTTTAAGACGTTCAGGTCAATGAAAGCAATTTAGGAAGAAATCACAAGTCTACACTGTGTCCTTGACAAGATAGATTATACCTTTCAAACCTAAAACTGGAACATAGAGAGTTACAGACTTACAATTTTCCTATTGCCCCAAAACATCTTAAGTCAAGTCCATTTCCTCTGAGGTGTAAGATAATATCTCCATTCTGGGTTTTTTTTGTTGTTGTTTTTTTTTTTTCTGCTAAGAAATTCGAAGCAATGAAATAGAAGATTTTATCCTTGATTCTGTCAATTATGAAACAGGAAGATTAATAAATTTATGTCAGATATGATTCAGTACTGAGCTTGCCTGAGAACTTAGCTCACTAGACTCAGATAAGTGCAGTATGGAGTTAATGAAAATGGGAATGAGGTGGGAATGTGTATGCTGGGAAGATGAATAAATACTTCATGTTCTCCTCCTCCTATTTTTACTTATTATTAATTTGCAGTTCTGATTAGTAGCCAATTAACCTGCTCCTCACAGTTTCCTACTCTCACTCTACAATAACTAGCTTTTGCGCAAGAAAAGTTTCTGTGGCAAATGCATGCCCCCTGCCATATTATTTTCTCAATGATGTTTCCAAACTAAGGTAAAAATAAAATAAAAACAAACCACCACCACCAAAAAAACCAAACAAAAACATCAGTAAGGAAAGCTATAAAACAAAATTACAAACAACCTTTAATATGGAGAACAATTCAGGCTACTGGCTGCCTGGGAAATATAAATCTCTGAAGAGTTGAATGCTGGTGCATGCCATAGGTGGCTTATGTTGTTGCTGATTCAGTTGACCACTGTATCTTTAAAATCTTTCTTTTTCACTGATGCAAAAAAAAGTATTTCTTTTTAAGTTCAGTTGCTGGTATTTTTACCATTTACCACTGTTGGTAAATTTAAGTAGTTCTGTAATTAGATTTTTTTTTGTGGAGATAGTTGATTTGAAACTCATTATTTACATCTGTAGGGCACAATCTGAATAAAGCTATAAGAAAAAAGTTATTATAATGGGAAATTTTGATCTATTATAAAATATAATGATTAAAAATGAGTCCTTTCAATGCCTGAGTGACAAATTATATTTCCTTCTTTAGCTTTTGGGAGAGGGCAGGAATAATTTACCTATTCTTTTGTGGAAAAAAAACCCCACCTCTTCACTGTCCCTTATTATTGAATAAAGATGAATTTGAGTGCAGGAGATGTTTTCCCCTCCCCCTCTAGACTCTATCATACTGATAAATATCTACAATTACAGAACATCTAAACCTCCCCTACCAGACCAGCTTCACTAAAGTTAATTACAGTGCCTGTATTTGCAACTGTGAAATGCATCTGCATTCAAAATGTACCATCTATATAGGGAGTGCAATGTTGTCCAGGCAATATCCAAGTTATTTTGTATATGTTTGCATTTTCGTACTGTGAAAGGCAAATGAGTTAGCTACACTGCTTATCTTTCTAATGTGGACCCTCTTTTTAAGTAAAGCTAATTTATGAACATTTGTTTAACAATATCTTTTTGAAATGAGCATTTCACCAACAATGTCTTTTGGGATGAGTCCGAATTGGTCTTTCAAGGTATGTATCACGCTCTACAAAATATTCTAGTATATATTCTATTAAATACTCTATTCCAAATTCTCCTTTTTCCAAGAGCTGGGTTTCCTTCCATGGGAGTGAGTTGGGTGTTAGGATATACAGTGAGCTATTGTACAGTGAATCACATGCTTAGTATATTCTGCTATTGTAGAGTAGAGGTTTCAGTCAGGTGGACAGGATTATACATACAGGATGAATAAAAAATCCAAGAAATCTTTCAAATTCCTTGCTCTTGATTTACACACTTGACCGTGACCAAACTAAGCATAGGATAAAACCTAGGACTACACTAGTCCACTCTTTCCACACAGAGCAGGTGGAGGACAAAGCATGCATTAACTACGTTCAAAATCTGCATAAGTGAACAGACAGGACACCAGGAGCTATCCACAGACCAGCCTAGATTCAGCCATTCTGATATATATTATAATGTCAATAGAAACAAAATCGTTGTCACTGATAAGCATATTAAGCCAGGAGGCCTGCATGGATGAGCAAGGAGCTCCTGGACCAACTGAAAGTTAAGAAGGAAGCCTACAGAGGGTGGAAACAGAGGCAGGTAGCCTGGGAGGACTACAAAGAGGCTGCGCGGGTGGCCAGGGATCGGGTGAGGAAAGCTAAAGCCCTGACGGAATTGAACCTGGCCAGGGATATAAGAAGCAACAAGAAAAGCTTCTATAGGTATGTAGGAGACAGAAGAAAGTCCAAGGAAAATGTAGGCCCCCTCCGGAAGGAAACTGGTGTCCTGGTTACCCAGGACATGG
>JAAGAY010008502.1:0-14842 GCA_011801015.1 Ardeotis arabs
AAATGAAATGAAGGCAACCATTTTCTGTAATTCTAGAGGTCAGTTTGGCACAATCTACTTGGTTTAAATATTACCAGCTCTCAAAGTACTTACTATTTGGAGGTTTTTTCCCCTCATATTCATTTTCTGATGGGTAATGTGATGAAATGAAAACAAGCACCTTTGAAGCTTACAGTTGTTATGATGACAGGTTTGCTTTTTCCTTTGCCTATTGTGACATGCTCAGTCACAATTCTGTTGTGCTCAAATGCAGTATGTTTTAATTTACATTGTAACTGAGATACACCTTCCTATGCATCTTCACAAAGGGCTTTATGTAGATAAATTTCACATCTTGCAGTCAGCCTGTCATCTCCTACAATAAGATGACAGAAATCACAAGAATATGAACATAACTTGAACACTGTGTCTTTAGCTGATCTAAATAAAAGATTGTGGAGCTAAAATATCAGTAATAAGAAGTTTTTCTAAGTACTTGTTAAATAGACTTAGAAGGAGGAGGCCTGCAGGCAGGTTAAGGAGAGAGTCCAGACGTGGATTCTAAGGAGAATGACGTGTGTGAATCGGGTGCTGTGTTGCTAACCTATATCAAATAATAATTCTCAAGTTATAATGACATCTAACAGGAGAATAACTGACATAGGCCCTGGCATAGGGCAGGAGTAACTTCCATTAGATTTCATGCTGTCTTGAGGACAAGTGAGGTACTTCTTAACATGAGAAGAGAAAGCTAGTTCAGAATACAGCTTGCATTAAACAAGACTCCGAAAACACAATAGTCAACTATATCAGGTATTCATTTATGCCTTTAGTCCTCATCTTATTCAGGCTTAGTATCACCAGCTTCCAGTGGCAAATGTTAACACCTTCCATGGTGTGGCCAAAAATACATAAATTGCCACTTCTTTTGGAGTGCTTCAATACAGATGTTCTTCAGATGTTACTGATAAGCTTGCAGTAGAACTTGGGTACTTTTGTTAACGTGAAAAAACATACAAACTTCCTGACCTTTTGCAAACTTTAAAAATTGATCAGTTTAACAACAATCAGAAGTAGTAATTAAAGCAGCTATTTTGTGTTTTCATTTAATGGCATTCATAACTTATTGGAAAGGATGGTAATTTTTTCATCACAGACCTATTGTCATTCAGAATAAGGAGAAAAAAAAATCAAAAATACTTTTTCATTGTATGTTTTCAGTGGAGTGGTAGTTGGTGAGACTATGTTTGTCAGCAGCTTCCTTTGCATGCTGTTACATCTTGTAAAAAGATTTTGGTGTTTGCACCAGGTACTTTTTTTAAGGTTAATGCTTCCTAGTTTAAAAGCAATCGTAGAGCACTTAACAAATATTTATCTGCTGGCTGTTCATTGCTTTCAGCTCTTTCTAAAAGTGGAGGGAGCTTAGCAGTTTTCCATGTAGAACCCTTTAATAAGGATTCTTTTTTAATAGAAGAAAACCAGCGTTCGTAGAGTTGCTGTAGCTTACTAAAGGGTAACAGAACAGGTCATCAGTAATGATGTCAGATAACGGAAAAATATGTTCTGCATATGAAACTTTGTATCAACAAAGCAGTCAGTATATTATAGTAGTTAGTATATTATAGTAGTTTCATCTAATCACCAATAATATAATCAGTGGGAGCTAAATTGACTGAAGTCGTGGATTAGTGCTCAGTCAACTGAAGTGTCATAGGAAATCTCCCCTTCGCTCTTCCCAATCCTCCAAAATTCAGGACTTGTATACGGAAGGGGCAGTTGGCCAGAATAATTACTGTCTGTTAAAATGGGAATGGTCTTATTTGTTGCTTTTATGAAAGATTTGTTACACTGACGTTTACAGCTGACCTTTCTTTAGAGTAATTTTTCCAGGTAAACATGACACCTCAGAGGAAGACAGATGCTTCAGTGTCCTGCCCAGATTCCCATTAAATGGAAGAGAGCAAACACTGACTACTTATAAAAATATAACAGGGTCACTTAGGACTTAGGCTTACGTTCACTTTCAATAGGTTGATGTGATTTAAGAAGTTACTGTGCCTTTTGTTATCAGTGTCTCTGCTCAGCTAGAGGCTGCCGTCCTAGAGCAGAGCTGGCCCCAAGAACGCTCCCCAAGAGCTTACAGGCCAAGTCTGCTGACCCGGTGTAAACCAGAGGGAAAGATTTCAGCCAATAAGTTTGAACTGACGTTGTACAAGCAGGGAGCTGACCTGTGATTTAATAACCTCTGCCTGGGAGGCAGGGGATAAGAAGTGGTGCATTCAACCTAGCTCCGGAGAGGCCGTTGCGCTCCCAAGTTCTTACCAACCACATGAAATGAGTGCAGGAGCGTCTCTAGCATGTGGTACTTTGCAGCCTCTCACTGCTGCCTGTAGCTGTGTGCTACGTTTTAACTTCAGGTTACTTGAGCATGTTCCAGCATTCTCTTATAAACTCAATTCCCATCTTGATATTGTATCAATATCAGCAAGAAAAAATAGCAGTAAATTTTTAGTTCTGTGAGAAAGTAACTCTGAACAGATTACTTAGCTGACAAGGATGTTCAAGCCAGAGGCCTTTTGAAACAAGTGAAAGGATAGAAAAAAAAAATCCTCTGAGCTAGCAAAAAATTTCAGTTGGTGCTTTGAGATAGACTCCACAAATTTACCTGCCAGTTAAAAGGACGTTTACATGGAAATAGGATTTGGATTAATCTTACTACTTGTAAAGACCCAACAAGCATACCTAGCATGTGTTTACAGGAAAAAAATGAATTAAATGATAACATTTAGAAATTATTATAGTCTAACATCATTCTGTGCTACTAGTGGAATCCCTTCTATATTTTATTAGGCTTGGACCTGCCACACTGATGGCTGAGGGAGCCCATGTGAACCTGACACCTAGAAGCACATCGTCTAAGCAGCCATCAGTTCTTTAGTACTTTATGTCTCTTGCCGTTTATTTCCAGCTTCTCTGCTTTTACACATGTTGACAGTGACTCAAGTTATAAGTCAGTTGCCTGAAGGTAGTGTCTGGTGCCATTTTAGACAATCTCCACTGTCCTGCTTGCCTCCAGCTGCAGCTCCAGGAGGACATGGGTCTCCATTATGTCATCTGTGCTCAGCCATGTGTAGTGTCTTATCCTAGGTCACCTCTAATGGCACTAGGCACCTGGGTTTAGGCAAGTGATTCAAATCTCAGGAGGAAATCAATCTAGAACCGCTTAAAAAATCTAAATCCAAGAGTCTGCATGTATACGTAGAAGTATAAGCTCCTTTACAGCTGGTGAAGATATAATTCTGTTAGCAGGCTGGCTTGAACAAGTGAGCAGTTAAGAAGCTGATTAAAGAAGAGGACAAGAACAAACAGCAAGGGTAGTAACTTCTTTAATCAGGCATTTAATTTGCTTCGTCACATGTGCATGTCTTGTGTTGCAGCCATTTTATACTCTTGCACATCTCACAAGGAACAGGGTGAGGTAGACAAGGTGATTTGGGCCTAAAAATACTGAACTTGTTCGTGCATTGAATGTTTTAAAACACTCTCTGGCTTCAGAGTGTACAAAGAAAGCCTGAACTGATACAATAACATGAAAAAGATGATGAGTTATTATGACACCAACCATCTAAGTCAAATCAGTACAAGTATTCTGTGACTAGGGAAAGCCTTCATCCAACTTCTTGCATTTACTGAGAGGTGTTGTGACATGGAACTTCTTTTCAGAATGTTGTCTGTTTTAGACAAGAACCTGATATGCTTATGAATTTAGGAGAGTAGGAAAACATCAACAAAGATAGAATGGAAGTGTTTGCTGGTTTTCTTGCAGAATTGGGACCTAGAATCTCTTGATCCAATGTAGTAACAGCTAAATAAGGAATAATTTTCCTCATCTGTGACTATAGGTGGAAAAGGCAGGAGGACACATTTTTTGTGTGTGTGTGATTGGTAGCACATTGGTTCTGATTACTCTCGATACCTGTAAATTATTTCAGCTTATGAGATGTTGTTTTTGGAGAGAGGAGAGCTTGACTGCGTGCTGCTCTACAGAAGCATACAACAGCCATCTCAGAGGCACAGATGGGATGAAAGTGTCAACAGGTGCATCCTTCATCTGCATCTGATATAAACTCATTTTGCCATTTCAGTGCTAATTCCAGAGTTACATCAAGAATGCTGAGAAATGTTAATGTTTTTACTTTATCTACTAGGATACTTGCAATGTACAGAAAGGATTCCTACACCATTCCTTTCTCCCACAGTTGCTCTTCCATGCATGTCTACGTGTGTGTATTAATTTATGTAGCACAGAGAAGCTGTAGTTATGTTATCATTTTTAGCTCTTACTCTCTGAATGAGAAATAAGAACAAATACAATGTTTACAAGCAAGTTAGATAATTAGTTTAAATATATGCATTTCAAATTGACCTTATGAGACAATGTGTGGGTAGCAATTAAAATAAAATTACTACATTGTTTTCCTTCCAGCTTCTACAGACATTTAACAGTTTTATGTTCCTACTTTTCTTTTCCATGGAAACCTCTTGGCGTCAATGACACCGTGATCCTGTCATGGGATTTATTATTGTGGAAATGAGGAAACAAACAAAATATACTGTAGAAAAAAAAAATTGCTAAGGAGAATATTTTATAGGCCATAGTTCTATCATTCTGCAGCTCAGATTTTAGTCAGATGGTCTCATGTAAAGCTCTGGTACAGAAGGTCAAAAAGGAGGACACCACTCAGTATCAGAAATGGAGACAGCAAAGAGGTTGCAAACTAAGAGGAGTAGTGAGATTTTTGCAACAAAGTTGATAAACAAAATACCTCTCGCAGCACAGACGGTGATTTCGTGCACTTTACAATTAAGAATCACCTTGTTGGAGCGGTTTTCTTATAAAACATTATGCAGGGCATTTTGAGAGATGTCAGGTTTTTTGTGAGAAATAAATGCCGAATTCAAGTGAAAGCCCTCATGATGGGCAATGGGAGCTGTGAAGGGAGTTACATGCCTTCAAGTGAACGGAAAACTTCTGTACTGCGGTGTTCATCTGCCTTTGTTGACGTTGTTCCAATGTGCACTCTGAAACCTTCAGAGTGACGTAAAGAATGGAGCAACTTTGTCAGAGCGATTGCGCCGCCTTAATTGAACTCAGTCCGTTCTGCTAGGATGCATGGCCTCCATCTTCCCCTAAAATGATCTCGTCATCTGTCATAACAAAGCTGCACATGGATGCCAGGGTGGCAGGTAAGCCGATAGTCAAGCTGCAATGCCCCAGGAAGAGCAGGTTATGTATTCCTGACATCGCCTCCAGCTCCCCCGTGTCTGTGAGCCATCGCAGTGGCCTGACACGCACTGTCCGTGGATCAATAGCAAGAAACTGGAATTCAAGTCAGTGAAATATCTTGATCTTTACCAGAACTGACAGGGGTTTTTTTTCCCCTTACAGTTCTAAACAAGAGTGGAAATCATAAAAACCATGATGTCTTCCTATTTATTTCTTATATTTTAAATTTTACAGTTAAATTATGTGTTAAGAATTCCTTAAAGAAATAGATTACCGTATTTATTCCAGGTTGCTGCTTAAGGTCACCATAATGTAATGTAGTTACGTAGAACAAGCTGTGTTAGATTCCAAATACCTTTAATCTGTAATGTAATTAGTTTGATTAGGGCTGGTTATCTCTGTTAATTAGCATATCTATTAGAAGCGTTGACTGAAGTGCTTTTTATGATCACAGCCGGTTCTTTATGAATTTAAAATTCTTCCATTGCGTCTGTTGCCAGGTTAACTGGAAAAAGATCAAATCTCCTCAAAGATGTGAGACACTGTCAGTGTGGAGTTAGCGGTTCTCCCAGAAGAGCTGGCAAATGATGAAAAGAAGAAGGAATGGGATTTGTTTAGTTTTAGAAGATTAGGAAGGAACATGATAACATTTTCTAGCACATATTAGATTATTAAGTGGATGATGATCAGTTTTTCTGTGTAGCTGGTGGGAAAAGGAGATAGAAAAGAGAAAAATCAGCATAATTTCCTGTGAGGAAGATTTAGGTTTGGTAGATTTTTTTCTACGCCCAAAAATATGGATACTCATACTTCTCTGTGAGAAGAGCTTTTGACTTATCCTTTACAGGTTATTTTTGTAAGTATGATAAGACAGTTTTCTCTTTGGAATAATCTGGGAATTGCTGTAGTGTCCTAAACCGGAGGATTTATCTGGGTGGTCTCTCATGGTTGCTCTAGAAAGAGCTGGTTCTATGATTGATGGCTCTCTGATTAAGAGGAATGGGTTATTATTCATAGGCAGTTCTCCTGTCATAAGGAGATTTAGGAAGGCACTTACTTCCCAAAACCAGTGAGTTATGATTTTTGTTGTTTTTAACAAATAAGAGGCCCAACAAGTCAACTACAAGAAGGAGAACAAGTAGGCACTTTTTATGTAGGAATTTTCACATAGTGTGAGCGTAATTAAACAAATGTGCATTGGAAGAATGATAGTTTTTATTATTTTGGCTTTAATAAAAATGGACAAGCTGGGAACACTTGGCAAAAAGCAACGCAGGAAGGTACTTTGTAGATTATTGCTTGAGGTATTTAGCATATATAGAAAGTTTTTATTTTTCTTCTACAGCATTATTGAAAGAATTTATGAGGTGCTCTACAAGTTTCTCAGGGCTGAAAGGCTCAGATTGACTCTACTAACTTACCTCCTGTGAGACATATTCTATACTGCATAGGGTAGTAATTTTTACAATCAATTTACTTAATTAATTTAGTAGATCAATTTATTTTTTCTGTGATGTATTCCTTCAAGGGCTTTTTGGTTTTAAGTTTTTTTTTTTCTTTTCTGGCTGCTTTTTTTTTTGTAAGACTTTAATGACTTTCACTTTGATATTTATTTACTGGATGTACAGACATATCATTTCATATATTATTCCTTTGTGATTCTAATGGATTAAATTAAAAATACATGTTAAGGAGTGTAGCAAGTTGCATGCTTATTAGTATTGCCCATCAGGGGCTCAGGAAATTTTAGGGCTCTACTTGAGTCGTGGGTCCACGTTCATAAAATCTCAATGACTTTGGGCAGGGAGTCACTTGATGTGTACATTTGCTTAAAAATTTTTTTCCTCCCAGTTCATTTCAATTCTGAAAATCTGTACTGCTGCATTTTAAAGTTGCGTCATCACTGTTTTCCCTACGTAGGCTTTTAGTTATCCAGCTGCGTAGCAGCCATAGGAGGAAGAAGTAGAATGAACTCCTTTGATATGATTCAGGATATACGATACACATTGACTGTGACACAAATGTCTGTATTTTGGCATCTCTTTCTGAATGAAAGAGATGCCATGTTTTGTTGAAGACATAAACAGCTTTGTAAACAGCTATCCATTCAATTAGTAAAATAATCCACTAACTTCTTTGCAATTTGTTTGTATCAATGTATTTTAAATCACATCTAATTTAAGTAATGTGTTGCATCATTTCGTTCTCAGTTTCTGTCCTTTCCACCACATGCCAGCTCTCTTTCTTCTTTTGTATCCCTTCACTTTCTCCCTCCCTTGTTTCTGCATGCCTCCTTTTCATATCTGTTTTCATTTTGATTTTCTTATGATACCCAAGACTTTAAAGAAGTCTTGTTTGCTTGGTTGGAAATTAAATTATGTTTTTAATTCTTGCATACTACCTCACCCATTTTGCATGTTTTCTAGTGCCAGTTATGGCCAAGAGCATTTATCCATATTTTTTAATTGCTGTGTTTAATAGTTTCTTTATTGAAGGTACTGAGAAAATTTGTTTTAATTAACAGGCTAGATTAACTAAGTGCATGGCTGGATATCTTTCTCTCCAATTAAGAGCCAGTGGTTTTCATGACTCCTTTAAACCCTGCCTGCCCAAAATCATCAGGGCATCATCCAAGAAAAACTTGTTAGTTGGCAAAGCCAGCCTTATTCTAAATGTGTGTATGATAGATGATGGCTTCCATATAACATTAGCTTAAAACATTAAAATCTTGAGGAGCATTTCAATCAACTTCAGTGTTTTCATTGATATGCCCGAGCAAGCTGCCAAAGTGTATTATTTAGGCAAAACCTTTTTATCCGGCTGCATGAGAATGAGTGCCATTGATTGAGTAAGATGGATTTCACTGTTGTGTATGTTTTCTGAAGTTTGCAGATTTGCAATTTGTGTCTTGAAAGTCTGATCCATTTAAAGAAACAGTTGATTTTTGTGCAGGAAATTGCAGGTGAGGCTGGGCTTTTTTCTTTCTAAAGTGATACTATCAAAACCCTTCCTGTCCCAGGACAAAAGCAAGATGAGCGTCCAGCATCTCAATGGAAAATGATGCTTTATAAATAAAACTTCATTGCTATGGAAAACAAAAAGTAATTTGCATAAAAATCCCCTCTTCTAAAACAATCTTTCTACACATACCATGTTTACAGAAAAAGTTTCTGGGAAAGTTTAGGCAAGCATGTGGCTGAAGAACATTTATTTCTAAAAGCCATCTGTTGTAAGAGATATAAAGAAAATTCAGAACAAAAATCTGATTCAACTGAATTTAACTACTTTTTTTGAGGTAACTATAAGTATTTATCTGAATTGGATGGTGCTGGAGGCTCGTGTGAATTCCTAATTGAATTCTGAACTGGAGGAGGGGGGTGGATAGTACATTTTCTGCTTCCTTGGGCAAACTTTGTTCTACTTTTCTGTCAGAATAATTTAAAATCCACATCAGGTAATTTAGCACAGATTAATCTTTCCCTTCTATTTAGGAATCTAGCAGATTGTTGTAAGTAGTGGGGAAGAAAAGCTTTTAGAAATGAGACTGCAAATGCTAGCTTATTATGGAGTGAATAACTTTAATCAGGCACTGGAAGCATTCCACCAACCCTCTCTCCACAGCCCTCCGAGATGAGCTCGTGGAACTTCTTTTGCTGGGAGGACGACATCTGGGAATAAAACAATTCTTTTCCACGCCATTCCTCCCCTCGCTTGCTTCTCACCAAAAAAAGTTTGGTTATGCAGAGATCACTAGCAGTTATATCAGCATGACCTGGTATCCAAGCAACCCAAAACCTTGTCAGCGGTAACAATACGCAGTGAATAACTCCGGAATGATGAAAGCAGGAGAGTCTCGTTTGACAAGATAGCACCTGTTTCACTCTGAACAGCCAGCGTTGAAATAATGATGGCATTAGTCAGGGGAATACAAGAGGTTCAAAAGGGTTTTTGTGACTTTGAAAGCGAATTGCAGCACAGGGAGCCATCAACGGCTTCCTCTTCAAAGATGGGTTGTCATGTCTCCTATTTATTTGGTAGCCAGTTTTTATTATTTTATTGCTCCTAATCTCTTTCTGCTCTCAGCTACGGCTAGTTGCAGACGTGCATAGGCTGACGTCTCCGAAGTAAACAGAGTCTGTTCTATACCGAACATATCTGACAATGTGAATTATAATAAGCTGTGTGGAAACTGCCGTGTGTAATGAGAAAGTGATTACGTTGCTGGCCACGATTGTGTAGTTAGTGGCTCTCCCCCAGGTGTGCCACACAGCACTTCAGTGCCCTCGGTTACCTGGTACGTTGACTCTCCTCCTGCTGAGCATCGCCGCTTACATCAGAGGTCAGAAAATCCATAATCTGCTGCTCTGAAGGAATGCAAAAGGAGCGAGGGGAGTATCTCACAGTACAAAAGCGGAACATGTACAGAAGGGACTGAAATGATTCAAAAGACTCAGATCTGGAGAGGCAGTAGGAAACATGAAAGCAATGTATAGCAAAAGAAATGGGAAGATGGAGAAATTATAGAAGCAACTCAGTGGGGAAGCAAAATATGTGAAATTGAAATATTCAGATGGTGGAATAAAGCAGGAGTGGTAGACCACAGTGGGAAATGATATGAAAATGAATTAATCAGGCAGCAGCAGTATCACCTTAATAGAATTTAGTTAGGGAGACTGGATGGCCCGTGAAAGAGGTTTGATGGCTGACGAGGCTGGGAACCAGGGACTCAGAGGGCATCTCACTTCTGGTGCTCAGTCGAGGCTCAGAGTGACCAAAATGACGTACCTATGTCTTACCTATGTTGGCAGTTTGGCAAACTGTAAGAAATGGGTTTATGATGTGGGATATCTCCAGCAGATAATGCTGAAGAATATTTTTTTAAACTCTTACTAGCAGCTATGGACACGTAGGAACTAAACCAATAGTGAGAAGCACCATAATTCTATCCAGACATTTTAATATATCTAATTACTTTTTTAAATTAAAAAAAAAATCAGATAAAATTTACAAAAATTAGTAATAGATAGTGTACTGAATGCCAAAATAAGCGTAGGATGGAAATGTACTGAACAGAAAAGTAAAAGAGGGCTAATGAGCCCTCTCTTTCCACTTCACCTCTCTTTAAAATGTCTCTTAAAAAACTTAAATAAGGAGCAATTATTTTATCTACAAAACTTGAAACTGGAAAAGTAAGTAAATTTATTTTTGTTTGCAATGGTAAAGATGAATGCTAAACTGGATTTAACAATCAAAAGAATATTAAGAAGAAATAATAATAAAAAATAAAACTTCAGTTTTCTACCTCCCCTCTTGTTGTCTGTTGTCTCCGTTTGGTTTCACCGAGCCCCACACCCTTCTGTCTCTCTGACCCTGTCTGCTCTTGGCCTCCAGAATCCTTCTGGAAGCTCGTGGCTGATTTCAATGAAAGTTGACAGAGGGAGAGATGTCTTGAATTCTAAAAAGTCTTGATGATAATTTGAAGCTGGATGGAAGCAAGAGACCAATAATGCATCTAGTGTGAGAAAAGCTACAGCCCTTTTTAGACTTTAGAGAATCCACATGGGAGCTCAGCCTGAAGGTACAAACTGAGAAGAGACAGGGCTTTATTAGTTCCCTTGCTTACGGAGCTGATTATTCCCTTTTAACCTGCTACCTGGGCTTTGACTGTTCTTTTCTACCTTAGCATATCTTCTGGTTTTCTCTGTACATCCTCAACTAAAGTTGTCTTTCATCAAACAGTGATGAAAATGTAGTTTTTGGACAACAAGAAATTAGAGCGGGCAAAAATTAGGCATTGTTAGCCCAGAAGGCTTTATCAAAAGAAATATAATAATAGAGCTAATCTACATCATCATGTGCTCTTCCATCTCAGGGGACAAAAAGGACAGTGCAGAGTGCAGAAGGAGTTCTGGGAGTTTAGCATTTAACACGTGTGTTTGGGTTTTATGTGTATGGGGACATTGCGTGGACCTTGCGCAGCATTTCCCATTTTCAATGTTAGTGCGAGAGTGGAAGCTTGTGATAATCATTGGGTTTGGAGGATTAAAGGTGAGGCTGCATAACAATGCAGTTCTCTTCAAATTAGCAAAAATGTGTTTTCTTGCAACAATGTTTTTGTATTGCCCTGTCAGTGACTAAAGGAAGCTGTAAAAACCCATTTGCCACACAGATATTATGGTAATTGGTGGTAAAAAAACTTCTCAAAACTTTAAAGGAGTTGAACTTTAAGTGTAGAAAGATAATGTAGCATTTAATATACCAGAAGTTCTAGGAGGAATGAATGGAGGAATATGAAATTGTTACTTTGGAACTTCATAATACAGTAAATCTCAGTATTATGCTCATTCATATTGAAGATTTCTTAAACTGAGCAAATTGTAAAGATTGACTTTTCTCCTAGAGGGACTGGATTATGTTTGTCTGCTGAACAGTTTTGAGGGATAAGCAAAGAGAGGGGATTTTGTAGATGGGTTTGCGAGCACTTCTGTCTTTAGTGGGCTCAGTGGAGCCCCAGGAACACAATTCTTCGCAGTGTTGTGAGCTTCGAGGGTAGCTTAGCATCCAGCCAGCTTTATGAATCTGCATTAATTTTTTTTCAGATAGAGGAGACAATGTGAAAGTCTTGTGGTAAAAAGAGAATTAATTTAATCTATTTTTAAAATGGCTGTCTGCCTAAAGAAGCTGAATAGTCTTTAGAGTGATCATTGCATTTATGGGATATAACAAAAAGAAATGGTACATTAAGATTCTTTACTATTTTTTCCTTGCTTATTTAAAAAAAAAAAAAAAAGAAAGTAAACCTGATTTTTTAGAGGAATCCACTGTTTCCACTGAGTTGGAACGGGATCAGTCCCTGACAGTATCAACCAAATGGCAGATGACTGAGCTTTGTTCATTCAAACGAATACGATGTATTCTGTGTTTTGGTAATATTGAAGGTAGTCTGACATATTAATGGGGATCTTTGCTTTATTAAAATTATTAAATTATTTTCAATTAGAGGTAGGTCAGCTGCTGAGTTTCACAATTTTTCTGCCTGTTTGCTAGACACTGGATTGTTAGAACAATTGTTAATCTTCAGCTTTTGTACTTCAGAATGGATTCTCAAACTTTATGCTGCAATTCCATTTATAGTGGTATAAAACTTGAATATGTCTTTAAGATTGGGAGAGGCACATTTTTGTCTTTTGTTATAACATTTTCTGGCATAAGTGTATTTTTTCACTATTTCCTTATAAAATCATAACAATCAAATGTGAAATCCATTGAAGTAAATCTTTGTTACTCATAGTCTGTAGGCCAAAGAAGAAGTACATTAGTTGATAATTCATAGACTAAAGCTACAATTCTCAAACAATCTACATACGTAGTTTTAATGACATTACTTCACGAGGGCTTTTGGGTGTTTGGCACCTTTTAGGCGTCGAATGACTATAGAAGATCCTAACGTTGATAGGTGTTCAGAGGTGGACATCACTGACAAATTGCCACATTTTTCAGGGACAGAGAGAACGTTCTGTGCTGGAAGACTGGCATTTTGCGTTGTACAAACAAGCTAACCAGACCTTTCCATGTACACAAAACACTGTCGGTCTGTAAGAAGATTGGCTTTACCTCCTCAGTATTTCATATACACTGGTACTATAAAATATGCAAACTAATTTTTCATCCCTCTCAGTTTGAATGCTTTCTGAATTCATGCTTCAGTAATCTGATCCATCTTAGATGTGCAGTCCAAATATCATTACCTGCAAACTGCATGTCCTCCCATTCCCTGGATGTTTTATTTTAAAGATTTGAGATTAGAGCGTTTGCTGGTGCTGCGGGGATAGAGAAAAATGTTTTTTTGAAATTCAAACAGCTTTTCCCAGTGCAGCTGATGAAAGCTTTTTCAGAATCTGTTCTTTCCGCAAACTGCCTTCCTGTTTGCCTCATCTAATTCACAGTGAGAAGGGACTAGAAGTGTCTGACCCAGGAGTTTGGTAACCATGCTTTCTGCTAGTTCTCTTTTGCACAAAAATACCCCAGAACAAAAGGTACCAGGTCTTTAAATTGGATCATTGAATTTTGAAATTTGTCGGTTCTTTAGGTGTTGCTTCCTGTTGGCTACGTTGTAAACCACTGGAGAGAAAATACTGGTCTATCTTTTGGGTCTTCTGACCCAGTTTAAAGACTGATTTAAGTCCAGAAATTTTGTGCAGAAGAGCTAGAAGCAGCTTGGGCAGTACAGAGAGCAGAGTGGTGTTTCAAAAAGATTTTACTTTTATTTTTAAATGGTCGCAAATCAAACACAGAGCACAAAGAAAGCACATTTTCCTTGGTTTGTGCTCTGAAAGACAAGGTTTTGGGAGTGGGAAGAGGAACTGCCATCAGAATTGTGAACTTTGAGGAAGATCTGAATATGATTCCGGGGTCTCAGGAGACAGAAGCTAGAGCTTAAACTTTATGCTAGAGCTTTACTTGAAAAACCAGTATGTAATTTCACGTAAGTTGGATGTGACTTTGTCAGATTTTTAGTTGAATAATGCACAGCAACCTTAGAAACGCAGTCACTGTATTTTTCTCCTCTCCTGTTCTTGTCAATCTTTGTCCCAGTTGATACAGTACGGTAGATTCCTTCTGTGCACATCAGCGATCTTTACCGCTTTGGTTTTGTGAGGGTGCTTATCAAACTCCGGGGTTCATTCGACTACTTTTATCTGGTTTGCCATCTAACGTACTGGAGAGGAGTGGTGCATGCTGGCCACCTGCTCCTGCACTTCCCTGCTGTAAACTTGTGTGGGGCATGAAGGAAAACAGGAAAGTATTTATTTAATATACTTTTCTCTGCTGGCAAAATATGCCTCAATATGTAAACAAGAACTCTGGAGGGTGTACTTTCGTATCTACAAATATTTATTTCAACCTTAAAAATCCTTTTCTTCTTATCCTTAAAGCTTTTTCCAAAATACATTGTAGTCTTCAGTAGTAGTTCTGATGAGCTGTCAGTTAAAAGCTGGTTTATGTCTTATACCTTTCCACTCAGTTTTAAATAAATTCTACTACTTTTAGTGATAGTATGAATTTATTCAGAAGCGATCACTAAAGAGTAAGACTAAGTAAATCTTTTTTTTTAGCTTTCCTGAAAATATTCATCTGACCCTTGTCATTTAGTTGACTATTGATTCTGTCTTCTCTTTTGTTACCTGTATGCATTATTCACACAGTGCATACATCTCTGCCTATACGTTAATATTATTCATAATTAAACTCTAGAGAGTTGATGAAACTAAGGGTATCTAAATAGACATGTTTTTCCCAAGTTAATATTTTCGTCCTGATTGACAGTGATAAGATTACTGCAAGGATGCTGATTACAGGCAAAACCCAACTCAAAGAAAAGACACTTTGGGAGGTGTGTACCACAGTGTCGGCAGGCAATTTGAGTTTCTCTTTCTTAAGATTTCAAACTACTCAAGTAAGCATTCGTAGAATCATAGAATCATAGAATGGTTAGGGTTGGAAGGGACCTTCAAAGGTCATCTAGTCCAACCCCCCTGCAAGGAGCAGGGACATCCCCCACTAGATCAGGTCGCT
>JAAGAY010008503.1:0-15308 GCA_011801015.1 Ardeotis arabs
AAAAAAAAAAAAAAAAAGAAAAATTTATATGAAGATTTGCTGCCCACAACCACTACTTGCTGCATGGAATTGCTACCCTCCCTTTATGGGTATGTTTTGTGGTGTTGTTTGGGGTTGGTTTTTTTTCTGTAACAATATTATTTGAAATCCTGAAGAGGAGGTTTCAAAATCTGGAGTATGTTAAGTTGAACATCATTGATCTCTGGGATTATTCGAGTCAGAAAGCAAATTTCAAGGGCACTATGTTTCTTCTTTCAATGATGATTTCTCGAAAGAGGTTAGCCTGAAACAGTCCACAGTACTAGGAGCTAATTCTAATCCCACTTTCATTTCACTGACACTTTGCAATTCAGTGGATCAGCACTGGAAATAAGAGTTTCAGACACTTGTGAAAGAAAAAAATTACATATTTAACGCACTGCTTTACATGGGACTAATAACTGGTAAGAATATACACACCCTTTTCATGTTGATGTCAAAGACATGATTCAATCAAGTCTGTATTATTTTTCATATTTACTTTTTAATTGGTATTAGTACTCTTTCTAAACCATAGATGTCTATCAGGAGGAACATGTGAAAAGAGATGAGCAAAGTCAGAATAATGGATTCACCAGTGATTGCATTACCTCCTATATCAAGTATGGTTACTGCACAAATGCTGAATGGATCACTAGTTGCTTTAAATTTGCCAGCCTACTTCTTAAGGCTGACCTTTGATCATTTGTGGACATCTATGGATTTCTATGGGAATTTTCCAGAGCCACGTAGCCCATCTACACCTATGGATTTGTACAGATTCTGAAAAACATTAAAAATAAGCCCTGACTATGCAGCTTTTCTCTTCTCCCTCCGTCTTTCCCTCCATTTCCCCAAATACGCAAGTGCTAAAATTTTATAATTTCTTCACATATATCATGCTGTGATCAAAAGGAACTCAATGTAGTGCTGATGTTTTTACAAAAGGATATTGCAGGCCACTTTGATATCCTAGACAACATCTTCCTGTGATTCCTCTTCCCACTTGCGTATCACTTACATGCAGCGAACTGCAATTTAAATGAAAACAGAAGAAAAATCCTAAAACCCCACATATACATAGACACTAAAACCAGGATTTATCTTACTGATTTTAGATGACAATACACCTTTGCTGAGCTTGCCACCTGTGCAGTCGAGGGAGGGCTGTCGTCACTTTGCCGAGGTGATTCATCTGACCTACTTCAGGCACCTTCCTCAGGAGATGAATCACTTTATGGAGCTGCTTGGTTTTCCCTGTCTGCTCTAAGGGGGCCTCTGTAGACAGCTTAAACCCGAGGACATGAACTCTGCCTCAGGTACTTTAAAATGAATGTAAACAAGAACATTATTTATATATTACATTAAAGAACAGGAAAAAGTAAGCATAGAAGTTTGTTGCTACTAGAGTGAAAACAAATTATTGTAATAGTTTTCTACTGCAAATTATTGGAAAGCAATATTTTTGAAACAATATCATATGATTATTATTTATTAGAATATGTAGTTTCATTTTTGAGGTGGCTATCTGTCCTTATAAAATTCATTTAATTCATAGTCTACATTTCAGATCCCATTTTCTTCATTAGTCCTCTCCTATATATATATATAACTGTGTGGCTATTATCAGAACTATTTTCAATTCTTTTAAAAACTAAATGGTATTTTTAAAAACACAGCGCTACTGCATCTTACCTGCTCCACGCTACAACGGGAATTGTAGATCAAGATTTTCCTGCGCTGAGCATCAGTTCTGCTCAACAGAAAGCGGAGTCTGTTCAAGAAAGCGTTTTAACACTTCGGTTCTTTACCTGCCACCTCCAGCTTACCGTAACACATTGGTAAATGAATCCTGCATGGAAACAATGGGGAAAGTTAGAGAGAAAACAGACTGCATAAGTGCATTCAGAGTGGGTAGTTCCTCATACCTGTGGAATGCTTTTAGGCAGTGAAACTTTTGGCCATTATTTTTCTCCACTTTTTTGGTGGTAGAAGCATAAGCCAAGGTTAACTGCAGAGTTGAACTGCAGTGTTTAGAGCAATGCACGTGTACCCTAATCTGTTTAACAAAGAAGTACACTGCAAGAAGAGAGACTCTGGTTCTCTAAGCAGATTCCTATATTCCCACTTGAATTTTCATTTTATTGAGTCGTCTTTTCATAATGATCACTAACAGGGTATTCATCTGATCCTAGATACACACCATGAGATATGACTAGCAGCTCCAACTATTCTGAAATTTAACAAAATAGAATAAAATAATACTAGAAAAAAAAGAAAAAAAAAGGAAGTTTTTCAACTTGCAGGCCTAAAATGAGCTGTTCTGCCATTAAAGTTGCTAGGCTAAGTTACTCATACATGAAATGGAGAGACTCTTCCTTATAAGAGAACTATGATGACAAATAACGAGTGATGTCTTCAGAGCATTCTGTCCCAAGCTGTGATAGGAGGAGCAAAATGGAAAGTAATGGGATGGGTGCCAGCTGTGGGAAGCACACTGAAATCCTCCCACATAATGTCCAGAAAGCACTGCCGAAGCCCCACCACGGCATCTTCAACAACTGCCCAGGGCCTGAAAGATGAAGGAAAGCTGGAATAAGCATGTCCGGAGCCTTCGGTAACAGTGCCCTACTAGGGCTGCTCAGATGCTTACAAATGCCACAGAGCAGGACTGGGATGACTCGGAAGGAACACAAACTAGTGAAGAGCTGTGTATTTGGTTTTCTATACTGTATTCAGTTTTCTGTAGTCCACTCAAGTATTCTGAATGAGTCAAGGGTCAAGAAGAAAAACAGTACTTTGCATCCACACCCCTACAGTTCAGATGCACAGGGGCTAATTTGGAAAGTACTTTGAATAACAGATTTTAGTTCTGGTATTTCCTAGCGTGTCTGTGTTTGGCTTTGTGTTGCAATGCTCTTTTAGCACTATTTTCTGCAATGTGCAAAATATATCTGTCTACACTCCAGAAATCTGTTCAGTCTTTTACAAAATAAAAATTGAAATTAAAACAGGTGGGTACTTTTCTCTGTGGAAGAATGACACATTTATGCAACTTAATGCGGAGTTTTTAATACCTGGCAACTACGTAAGTTACAACAAGACACTGTAGTTCAATTCCACATATATTTTATAAATAGATTATGAAGGAAATAGAAAAATATTTTTCTGTAGCTGAAATTCTATATACCTTTTAATCATGGATAAGTCTTTGATTCATTTAGGTCATCCACAAGCAACATACTGTCAAGTACTGGCCATCCATTGAAAGCATTGCTACGTGCATATTTGAGTTGGGGAAAAATCCTAATTCCTCAAGGTACATTACCAAAAAAAAAACCAAAACCAACCAAACCTAAAGGAGAAATTGAAGGCTCCTTCTTTAACATTGCTTCTTGCAAAACTGCCAGCCTGTGTAAGTGGATGCAGGAAGATGTTACAGTTGGTTTACTGTGACAGAGCACTGATATTTTCACCCCGTACGGCGGATCATCCTGGGATCACACTCCGGAGGATGTACTGGGTTAGGATGCAGCATGCAGACCTGCTGCAGCAAAGAATCTGCTTTGACTAATGAGCAGAATAGCAAAAAGAAAACAAGATCTGACAGTTCCTTGATACTAAATGGTATGACCTAAGCCCATAGCTGTCAAGGTTTTTGCACTGCCAGGAGGGAGATTTGGGGGGTTTGGAGCGAGAGAAACAACTGTAATGATTTAGGCTTAACCTCAGCAGTGCCCTCAACCATTATTTAATGATGGCTCACCTTGGAGTATGCTAGTTAAATATTTTGATAAATGCAGGAAATAAAACTCACTGGTCCCAACAGTTCCATTATACATAAATAAAAGAAATAGTTGATAAAAGAGTATGAAAAGGCAGGTAGGTAGCATATAATTATTCCCCAGATGACAGGAAATAAAATGGGCAGTGTAAATCTACTAAAAGGTGTAATTATCTCCAGGTACCAGGCCCACATGAGACATTATCTAACATCTGCAAAAGCCATAGTATTGTTTATTTTCACCTGTTGCATCCATAGGAAATATTCCAGCAAATGACTAAAAGCAATAGGCAGTTATTGCACGAGAATAAAATGCAAAGGGAAAAACAGAACTAGCATCCAAGATTTGTGCAAGGGCACTGAATAAGAGCTGATATGACATGTCAGACTCCCTGGGCCAGGAGCTCAATTAAATATGCACGGATTCTTCAGGAAATGCACTACATCTTCCCCACGCTCAAAGGAACAGTGAAAATATTCTGCTGTGTGGCTGACAACGAACAAGTTACCCAGGGCCTCGCTGTCTTCTGTAGCACCGCCGCGATGATATGATCATGACATCCTGCACAAACCCAGTCATGTTCGTCGGGTCTGGCACCTCTCCCATCTGCTCAGTACGGGGAGGTATCCTACAGACACCTTGCATGTTAAATCAGGCGTGCTGCAATATTCAAAAGACGAGGTGTATTGCTGCAAAAGAAGATGGCAGCCAAGGAAGCCAAAAAGCAAATTAATTTTTGTGCTCTTTTTGTGTGGATGTGAAAATGGAGACATGATACTAAGTGACATCTATCAACGTCCGTAGATGAGATAGGGCATGTATCTCACATGTATCTGTGTTCAGCTGGTTGTGCCTATGAAATTGGAAGCATTTACATGTTCTGGAGAAAAAGGAGCTTTCAGGAATCAATGTTAAGAAATAGTCTAAAGAGTACTTCAAATGCCAAGAAAATAATTTTGATGAGTTAAAAAAAATACCAAACAAATCCAAACATGTCTTCCTTCTCCTATTAAAATATAATAAATTAATGAATAGAGAATTCCACCCCAAGTGATGTAAATTTCAAAACTGAGTTCAGACTTTGGCATTTAGCTCCTAAACACACAGACACCTTGCCATACTCTCCTGGTATGACTTAGAATGGAATCTTGTGAAATAAGTTTGCAAAGCTTTCGATATCACAAGGAGCTCTTGCTTGGTGTAATATTGGGAGGGATTTTTCTTTACCGTTACTGCACAATATTTTTCATAAACAGAAGGATGTATGTGTTTAGAACTCTACAAAAGATTTATCCTGTAAACTGTGGTCTCAAAGGTGGGCATTAGTCTACAAAAGGAATGTTACTTTTAGAATTCCAAACTTTATCACTTAAATGTTGCAGTCTTTTAAACATGAAGGTTCCAAAGCATTAGTTACTACTCAAACTTAATTGCCCTTAAGACTATCACCTTACAAAGCCAGTATGTAGGTGTGCGTAAGTAATAAACCCAAGTGCTGACACCAATTAACAGCGTGTTTTTGAAGCACGTCAGCTTGACAAGTCACTGACAAGTACTGGAAATGTAAGTCTCAAGAATACATGAGACCTGACAGAGGCAGCACAAGTTCTCCCACCCTTCTTTCCCAATACTCTTCAACCCTGACTTACCATATTCTGCGGAAAAAATTCGTTTGCTCTGCCGGCTCCACAGTTGTTATCTGTGCGCGACCACCAGCAGGCCTGCTGGCTAGTGCCAGTTTTGACAGTGGATTATGTCGTGAAATGACATTTGGGTTTTGTCCTTGCTCAATACCAAACAGTGCTAAGGAAGTAGGTCGCAAGACAAATTCCTTGTGTAGGAAGGTGGCAGAGTTTTATGGGCAAACAGCTTTAATCTGTCCTTTTCTTTTAGGTTATGTTTGCTTACCAGGGGGAAATAAGAGGGGAGGAAAAAGTTTACCTGCCTGAAAGGAAGAAGCTTGTGTACAGAGTGGAAAAAGATTTGATTGCCTGAAAGGAAAAGTGCCTATTAGAAAGAAAAAAAAAAAAAGATCGCCTGAGAGAGGAGTTTACCCGCTTGCTTCAAAAAGCCTGCCTGCTTCCAAAAAAAGAATTTACTCGCTAGGATTCAGCTCGCCGACTTTTCTGCCAGGTGCTGGAAAGCAAATCGCTGAAACAAGGTCTACACTCATTACTTCTGCTGCTATCACACAGTCAAAACAAGGCCATCAATTAATTTCTGCAGAATAGCCTCTTCAGTTTTAAAAATCTACCCGTGCTTTCCTCGCTGCTTTCAAGGCAATCCTAAAAAGTGAAGGTGCTACGGGAAGCACTAATCTTTTCATCTTTTTTGTACGGGTTTAAGAAGGGAAAGGAGTCTAGAAGTTATTCATCACTTACAAGGCACAACATGAAATTTTCTTGTGCTTTTGAAGTGATTCCCCTGAATATAATTGACTAAACTGATTAAAGCAACTGTTGAGTTGAAAGTCTTCCAACCAGCGTCTGAAAAATGCCTTCCTGTGAAATGTTTAATATTTCTTTTTGTATGATCTCCTTATTAGGCTGTTCAACTTTTTATCTTGGGAAAATTACAGTTTTTGAGGAAATTGGATTATATCTGCTTACTCTCTCTGTAGCTGACACTGTTTGCTTGGGTTTTTGTTTTTATAACTGGACATTTTATTTTCTAGAAAATACGTTTCTTCTGCAACATATCAGTCTGCTTAATTTTTACGTCTCGATTTTCAGTACCCAATCATAATAAGTTTTACAAAAAATTAAGAATATACGTAATATATTTCAAAATACTTCCCCCACTAAAGCATGTATTTTTCTCATGAATGAGAATTTCACAGGATCACAAAATGGCTGAGGCTGGAAGGGACCTCTGGAGGTCAACTTGTCCAGCCCCCCCTGCTCAAGCAAGGTGACACAGACCAAGACCATCTCTACATGGCTTTGGGTATCTCCAGCGATGAATACTCCACAGCTTCTCCAGGCAGCCTGTGCCAGTATTCAGTCACCCATCAGTACTCAGTACACATCCATACATATATACAAGTATCTATTTTATAGATATTTTATATGTATATCTATTTTACTTACGCATTTATGAAAAATGCATGCTTTATGATAGCATTATATTCTGCCCTCTCATTAAAAAAAACCAAAAATACCACAAAAAACCCACACAAGCCACCTTTCACTGAACTCTGAACCTCAGTGTGTTTATAGCCTAGGTTTTATCCTTGCTAATCTTAAAAAATCCAAAAGAAAAAGCAAATACAAATGAATACCTATTTTGTGCTCATATATTTGGCACACTACTGCAGCTGATTTGCATTCACGTTTGGCTAGTCTGGATGCACTCAGTATGGTGGGTACAGCCCTAGATCTCATCTGCGCTTACAATAAAGTCATAATAAACAGGCATTAACACACAAACTTATTTTCTCCCCCAAGAAGAGTCAAAACCAGAATGCTTTTTTTTAAAAAAAAATTGCATTCATGTTCAAAATTTAGTATTCCCTCTAATTTTATTTTTAAAGCGAGAATAAATTGGTCACAGTAATACACTGTGAATGCCACCTGATTAATATGCTTGCTCCATCGTTAGAAAGGGCAAACGGAACGAACCCCTTTTCCTGAGACCTCTCAGGTCCAAACCAGAGACCTCCTCGGAGCTGTGCTGCTGAAGGGCTACACTGGAAACCAGATTGTACAAGAGGTGGCAATGTGAGTTTCAGAATCAATTTTAAAGCCTTCAAAAATGTAGAAGCCTGCAGAAGGCTTGCTACTTTATTATATTTATCTATATACTTTTAGACACTGTTATCTATTCATAGTTCAGCAGGTATGCCACGCTCATCAGTTTCCAAATTATTTGCTGGCTTCCTGGCACACCTCTTAGTTATTTTTATCTGATATTTCAAATAAATTACAAAATGCCTTGAATTGCATGATTAGTCCATTATGTATTCTGTTTATTACAATTATATGAACTTTTGATTAACCTCCATAAGTTTCATGAATAAATTACCTGGATCAGGGGAAACTGCCAGTTAATGTTACAATGTTCCAGTGGGGAGTTTCCAAGAGATTAATCTGCCTTTTTTAGAGGCAGCTTTTTTCATCTCGGCTTCCTTTAAAAGGAATACGTGCTGCTGCTGCTGCTGCTGCTGCTTGGTTGTGATGAAGAACATGCGAGTATATTTGCAACCCACTCAGAGTGAGTGGGTGCAAAATTTACTCCCAGAATCACATCTTTGGAAGATGATTTGTGCCCTTTTAAATATTAATGACACAGTCCCTCTAAAATGATGAAGATAAATTGTGCTAATCATAGTGAGTCTCCCAACCTGTGCTGTATTGCAATCCAGAGATTTCTTTCCTGTATCTTCTGTTGAAGAATTTCTTGTTGAGAAATCTCAAAAACTTTTCTGCCATCCACAACATAATTACCAGGTAGAAGACATGGTTGCCAAAGATCTGGCTCTGCTGTTGCCCAAAGCTCCCTCCCACTCACACATACACATTTCCCAGATTTCTTGAGCAGCAAGTGTCGTTTAGGCGGATGACTGGCACTTCCAGTTTTATAAAATGATAAAAAAAACAGAAGTAAAAATGGTGGGGATCTAGCCTTCGGGTACAGAGCAAGGTATTTGCTGGCATCAGTAGCAAATGGAAAGGCCAAGACAGAAGCCTGCCTACCAAATTCATCACAATCAATGCTTGCTGTGTGTTGTAGGATCAGGAAGAGATGAGAAGTGGGAGAGCTTTCTGCTGGTCTGTCGAGTACAAGTAATAAACCTTCAGTGATAACCTGTCGGTAAAAGAAAACTTGATGGCACAGAAATTAGGCAGAGTAAGGAAGGACCACTGGAGAAGGGTGCTGGCAGCACTTCGATTAACTGTACGGAAGACCTCTGAATCATGAAATCAAAGTATTAACCATAATGGCATAGGGCCTATCTGCAAGAGGGGAGAATTGCAAAGATGTCCACAGGAGCACCTCATTGCTGCCCTGTCCAGCTGATTTTCAACAGCATTATGGCAATGAAGTATCTCAAAACAAGAAAGCTTGTGTGGTAGATCAGCAGGAGGTGCTCAAGAAGGCAAAAGGAGGTTTGGGAGACGCTAGGGAGCACAGGTGAGACAGAAAGGGTGGTGGATGAGCCATCAGAGCCCACTGGGTGGGGAGCGCTGGCCTGGCTGCCGTGCTGTGCTGCTCTCCCATCCAAATGGATGTTGATATAGCAAATACAGGATATTTCATCTTAGCATTAGGCTAATCTTTAGACTGACCTTAAAAGACAAAATCTGTTAAGTATTTCTTAAATAACCAGATACAAAAGGTCCTGTGAGGTCAGAATAGTCCATGGGTTCAGTTCAGTTTTGATGGAAAACTACTGGGAATGATCATCTAATGAGCTTGGGCTATAAATATTATTATTAACATACTGATTATATCTTTTTCTATGCGGCTTTTTCATAGGAGATAGACAGAGATGGTGCCAACTGCTCTCAGTAGCTGGCAGAAACAGAGAGCTGGATGAAAACCAGCTGGTTGCAGCTCAGACTGGAAAGATAGATGGCATTCAGGAGAAGTATTTTAGGAACAAAATATTGCACCGAACTATTCCTGAAATGTTTTTACATTACACTCAAATTTCTGTGGGATTCACAGATCTATATGGGGTCAGCTTTCCAGAGAAAAAGGTAACACTGCAGATCATACATGTTTTCTCTTGTGGATGACTATACTCAGAATAATTGCATTCCCTTTTCTGTGATCTGTAATCCCACAAGTCCCAGGATGTCTCCAGCAGAGGAAAAAGCGCTACGGCAGAGCACCACAGTGACATTACTCTTCTCAGTGAATATCAGGGTGCAAGATGACTGAAGACAAGTGAGAGTCAGGAGACTCAAATGATAATAAAAGAGCAGGGATGGAAATTGAAAGCAGAATCCTAATGATCAACATATCCATTTGGATGCTAGAAAGAAAAAAAAAAAGAGAGATAAGGAAAGGGAAAATTTTAGGTGTTACAAGAATAATGTTTTTAGAGTAAATCCTGGAGGACAGATGGCAAGGACGTAAAAGACATGTTTTCTTTGAGCTAAAGGCAGGAGTGTTAGAAGTGTAAAGAGGCATGAATTTAAGTAAGAGAGCTATTTATTAGAAAAACTAAGAACGCATGCAGCTGAAGTTCATTGGTATTTCTTGAGAGCAACCTTGGCAAATAATGTAAGAAATATACAGGGTACTATGAGCCTTTTGGTGTAATTTCCTTCTGTTTCCCAGAAACAATAAAATAACATACAGGAGTTCTTTCACTTTCCTCAGCGCAGTGACATTTCACAAAAGGTAAAGCAATGCTGCACCTACCAACTTCCCTTGTCTATTTACAAGAGGAAATGTCATCAAGCATTCAAAATGTCACTACCTGCTGGGATGATGTCACAGAAATGTTCCTTCCCCTTCGGATGCTGCTGTTTGGAGCAATAAACCATAATCTGCTTAAGGAGATCATGGTTTGGTAGGCAAATGGCACTGTGCCTAATACCGACAAAATGAATTGCGGAGCAAATACATTCGCCAGGACTGAAGACATTTTCCAAGGAGCGCAGATAAATGTTCGCTAACGTCGCCTGCCTCTTAAGCCAATTATTGCTGCAATACAGACAAAGAGGTGCCGTGTCTGCTACTTAAGCCATCTTGTTACAGTCCTTTAAAAGTGTCATGTACACAGAGAAGCATATTTGTAATCTTTATACTAAGTACACTTCACCTTAATTGCATCACCTCACAAAATTATATAAACAAGACTTTTGTATTTGTGCTAGAGATTTTCTCCAGCTGCAGAACTGAGAGTTGTGTATGAATTTCACAGGGTACAGTTAGCGGATTCAGGATCCACAGTTTGAGCTTATTTATTATTTGTGCAAAATAGACATAATTCACAAAATCTGAGATTCCTTTCTGTCATTAAATTTCTCCTGGATTCATATCCTACTGTTAATTTTTTGCCTGTACTCAGATTTTTCCTAATTCCTAATGAAACATAAATCTTAAAACTAAATAGTTCTCAGAAAGAAACTATTTGATATGTATTACCTACTTACTTTCTTCATTACCAAATATTCCAATAAACATATATGGCAACAAAAGGTCCTTAAACAAAAAACAACATTATTTTCCTTTTCCATTTCAGTTTGGTTTATCCAAGAGAGACATACACTGGTTCTTGGAGCCTAAAGACTTGCATGCATAGGCATAAAACTCAAGGTGAATGCTAAACTGAATCTATAGGAAGATGTTAAAAAAATCCAGTTATGGTGTTTGGGGTTTTCTGGTTTTGTGATTGTTTTTTTTTTTTTTTAAACAATTCTTCAGTGATTGATTAAACTATAATTAAATCTTAAATAAATACAGGATAAAGGTGGTTCTCCAAATCATTCTAACCTGCTCTTGCTGATACTACCACCATTATCATGGCAGTAAGCCTAAGAAACCTTTTCAATACTGACAACTTACTACCCAAAACCGTATGATAGTGTCCTGGTCTGGGCAGATATGGAGTTAATTTTCCCCTCAGTAGCCAATGTGTTTTGGATTTTGGATGTGAAGAATGTTTATAAACACCCTGATATTGTGAGTTGTTCCTAATGTGACCAAGGACACTGTCTGGTTCTCCAGGTCTCGCAAATGTGCAGGCACAGGAAGCTGGGAGAAAGACAGAATAATTGACCCAAAGTGGCCAAAGAGAGTATTCCATGCCATAAACGTCACACCTAGTATATAACTGGGGGTTGCCTGGGTGGGGGGCATCTCTCTCTCTCTTGCTGCTTTGCTTGCTGCTTCATTTCCCTGATCGCAGCTCAGGACGGGCTGTATCGGTCATTGGGACATCAGGTGGTGAAAAAATAATAAATTGTTAATTTTGTATATTTTAATATCCTTATATTTTGTTATTATTGTAATTTTCCTTTGCAATTCTAGTAAACTGTCTTCATCTCAACCCATGAGTTTTCCTTTCTTCCCGAATCTCTCCCCTGTCCCACCGGGGAGGGAGAGGGTGAGCGAGAAACTGTGTGGTGACTCGGGCTAAACAACAACAGATAGATATCAGTTTGAGATTTTTAACTCCCAAGATAAAATACACACTGAGTTTCTCAGTCCTACCATCAAGATAGCAGTTTGGGGTAGGTTTATGCAAATTCCCTGGTGAAAACACTGGTTTCCATTAGCTTGCAAAAGAAAAAAAGGTGACAGTGAAAGATAATTAATTTCTGCTCAGATTTAACCTGAGCATCTGGACACTTACCCAAAGTCATTCAGTAAGTCAGTGGCAGGACTGACTGCAGACTTTCCTCCATCTTCTGTGCTCTCAATATCAGAGACAGTTCCTTAACTTTCTCAGATTTCCATAGATATTTCCAGACCAGTAAGATTCACTACAGTTCAGATGAGCTGAGAGCCAGTGCACAGCTTATCTGAATCTCCAAAGTTTCTGAAGATTTCCTGCCACAGAATTACAAATTTATTTTTAGTAGCTGTCCAACTTCTAACATGAGTCACAAACCTCAAGTCAAACTAAGTTTATAAAGTTATCAGATAAAGCTCAGATTCTCAGACTTCTAAATGACTCCATTAGCATCAATGAGTAGGATGCATTTTGTGGAGATACGGTTATACACAATTTAAAATTCATCAGAATGTTCCAAAGTTAAATGAAAGAGCTGTTCTCTGGAGATTAACTGAGGAACCATGTTCCTATTACTTGCTTCAGCTATATCTTTGTGAATTTTTTTGAGCATTTTTGCCTCTCATGCTATTTATAGTGAACACTTATTAGTGTCTCCGTTCAAATTAATATGAGGATTCAAGTGCCTTGGTCCCAGTAATACTGCCCAACTTTATCAGAGGAAACAGTATTCTGTTTGTGAAATTAAAATAATAAGACTACATCTACATATTTAGTGCAAACAGCAGATGTTCACTCACAGAGACAGTGTAAAACTAAGAAAAAAACCCAAAGAACTCAAAGTAGATACAAACCCAATACTTTCAAAACATTCCCATAATAGGATTTAAGATTCTTTGAACTATTATAATAGTTTTTTTCAATTACTTCAATGCAACTGAAATACTTCATATTACAGCAAATACAGTATATTAGCTATCTTCTTGCAAAAATTAATTAATTTTTTAAAATGTTAAATACTAAAAAAAAATCCACATAAAGATCAACTTCTGGACTACAAATAAAGAGCCTGGGGATTTTTGCACATATGAAAGATTTATTATTGTACTACCTTTCAGGTTATTTTTCCTTTAAAGAGGAGTTTAAAAAAATGGACAATATATCTTGTCCAGCTTTCAAATAATTATTTCTTAGTTTAGAAAGCCTACATTTAGTCATCTTGAACTAAACTGATTAGGAAAAAAATGAATTATTACCACTTGCACAGTTCAAGCTAAAAAACTAAAATCCAAAAACTAAAATCCAAACCAAAGACACATCTTCAGAAAGTTTCCAAGTCATTCAGTGTAAAATGAAGTACTGTTAGCCTTAGTAATTAAGGAAATCGTTACAGCTATGTCTGTCTTATGGTACCCAGGATAAATCTGCTTTGGTTGTTGCAACCTGGATGAATCCCAGCTTCTCTGAGGAAAAGATCCAAGCATGCATCCCTCTGTCCCACCATTTCCACAACGAGAGTTGCTCAGAAACTTACAATGTCCTCCAGTCTTGAGCAGTAAGCAGGCCAGATACACAGGGTGTATTGGAAGGTCATCTGTCCTGAAATACAGCCCTAATCAGAAAAAAACTGAGAACACATAATTTAAAATTAATGATATTATACTTATGTTTCAGCTACCTTATTTTCTCCTGGATAATTGCTTTTACATTCGCTTGTAATTTGACATTATTGAATGAACATTTGATGAAAAGATATTTAGCTTTCCGTTGCAACTATCGAAAGAAACGAGCTGGGTGGAAACAACCGAGCCACAGCCGATTCTCAATCACCGTGTCTGCTAGAACATAGCAGCACACGGGCTATCTGAGAGAAGGAATGATATTCTGGAACTGTGCCTCACAAATCATACTGATTTAGAACACCAGACTTGGCAAATAGGTGGTTTAAATCTCCTGGATGGACACCCTCTGCGGGTGCGCAGGTCTCGCACGGGCTATTAGCTGGACTTAGTGTTTGGCAGTGCTTTGTGGTTTCCTAGGGAGGATGCTCTGGTTTCAGTTCTCCCCTGAAAGAAAAACCCAAAGCAGGATGTTCAATTTTTCAGCCACCTGAACATCAACTTTAAAGAGCTATTTCTGACACCCGAACAACAACTTTAAAGAGCTCTTTCTGACACCCTGCCATTGCCATCACTGTCTCCCCTGTTGCTGTTTTTATCACACCGACCAGGCTGTACATGAAGCGCCTGAGGGATGGCAGCAATGTCACAAAACAAACAAATGGCCTCCACACCCAGCATCCTGCCTGCTGGAGTGCGGCATGGCTCGGGGAAGGTTTCAAAAGAGTAACTTCATTTTATCTTCATGCTCTTGTTTTTCCTTTTTGAGACTAGGTAAGAACACCTCGCATAGACCCAGGTTCACCAGTCCTGCAAGTGTGAACCGAGCAAGGATTAGTAAATGTTCAAGATCACCCAAAGGGAGGAATCTGTGAAATAAATTAACCTTCCAGGCACAGATAAAAAAAATTACTGATCTTTAGGCACCTCCCATGTAATATTCTTAAAGCTCATTACAAATGGTAATAAGCCATGCCTCATCATGGATAGGAAAATTAATAATATTCTTCTGGTCTTAGAAATGGTATAAATGAACAGTGTAGCCAGCAGTCTGCTCTTCGTAACGTGCCTGTTCATTCGTTCATACAGTTTGTGAGTATAATTACAACAACTGTGTCTTTCTGCTGGCCTGTTGTATGCATAAGTAGCTATTTGCATCTGCAAATTTCCCATTTACGTGTACGGTCACTGTTATGTCTATGTGCATAAATTAGGTATGCAACTGCACACATTGGAATGTTCATGTATTTATATGAAAAACCATCTGTGAGCTAAGCCATACTTTGTGGCAGAACTGGGAATACAACACAAATTGTCAGACTCCCAAGCCTGCAATTTAGTCACAGAGCCGCACATACGAGAAGAGGAACAAGAGATGTAAGCGAGATGAAGGAAATGGCCCAGTCTCATCAGCTCAGTAAGGGTAACGGTGATCCACCTCAGACTCCTTTCTGACTTCATTAAGTTGTTACGGTTAAGGGACAAGCCCTGTTCTTCCAGAGAACAGATCGCCCTAACTACTCCTGTCTTGGGAAATAATCCTGTGGGTCTAGCAGAGTAGCAGAGATTCAGCACTAATCTTTGCAAAGATTGGCCAACATGCCCTTTTTTTATTCAGTTTTCTAGTTTGTAATCAATTGAACTGGAAAATTGAAAGTTACTGGATACCTTCCAAAAAAAAAAAAAAAAAAAAAA
>JAAGAY010008504.1:0-11674 GCA_011801015.1 Ardeotis arabs
ATCATCTGCGTGGCCTCCTCTGGACCTTCTCCAGCTGGTCCATGTCCTTCTGATGTTGGGGGCTCCAGAACTGGACACAGTACTCCAGGTGGGATCTCACCAGGGCAGAGTAGAGGGGCAGAATCCCCTCCCTCGACCTGCTGGCCACGCTGCTGGGGATGCAGCCCAGGATGCCGTTGGCCTTCTGGGCCGCAAGGGCGCATTGCCGGCTCATGTTGAGCTTCTCGTCCACCAGCACCCCCAAGTCCTTCTCCTCAGGGCTGCTCTCCATCCATTCTCCACCCAGCCTGGATTTGTGCCTGGGATTGCCCTGACCCACGTGCAGGACCTTGCACTTGGTCTGGTAGAACTTCCTGAGGTTGGCACAGACCCACCTCTCCAGCCTGTCCAGGTCCCTCTGGATGGCATCGGTCCTCACTGCCGGAGCTGGGATGCTCTGTGTCTCTTGCAGATGTTACCAGATGTTGGTCCAGGAATGCTGCCTCCCCCCGCGCCCCAAGAGCCCCTGTGCTCTGCAGCCCCGGCTCTGCCCCAGGCGCTCACGCTTCTCATGCTCTGCGGGGGGAGTAGGAAGTTGGTTCCCACAAAAAGTATCTGCTCCTTCAGGATTATGGCTCCATCCCTGCACGCTGATGCGCTCAGGTGTGTATTTCCGTGCGCACTCGCGCAGGCGCTAGGAAGCGGGCTCTGAAATGGCCGGTTTTTATTATGTCCGTCCTCCACCCCTCGCCTTTAGTTGCCCGGTTTGCACAATTGCTTTTCTTCCAGATGTCAGCGTGTGCCGGGGACAAGGCAGGATGGCCCCACGCCTGTCAGGAGGCTTTGGTGGGGTGGGAGAGGCCCCGGCGTGGTGGTGCTGTTCCGTGTCCTACCCCGCCTCTGCCCGAAACCAAGGGGCCAGCGTGCAGGAGACCCGGCGGGCGCCCTGCCCTGCTCCTGGCCGCGCCGCGGCTGTTGCTGGTCAGGTCAGTTGGGAAGTTCTGGAGAATGAGGAGCCGGACAAAGTCCACAAAACTGGAAGGTCATCTTCACAGCAAGGTCCAGTAAACTAGGGGAGGAGAGGGGATGCGCTCAGGTTTGTGGAAAACACCACACTGGGGGACGCAGACGAGCTTGAGGGCAGGATCACCGTTTACAGGGACATGGACCTTGGGAAAGGACAAATGCGAGATCCTCCCCCTGCAGAGGAGCCTTGGAAGGAGCCAAGGACACTTGTACTGGTGCGCACTGGTGCGGTGCCTGGCTGGGAGCAGCTCTGCAGTCAGAGCCCTCGAGGAGAGCGAGCTGGGCCTGGCTCTGCAGCGAGGAGGCTGCTGCACCAGGCTGTGCGGGCAGCAGTGCGGCCCGTGGGTGAGGGAAGGGGCCGTTCCCCTTTTCGTGGCACTTGTTAGAGCACGGCTGGAATCTCATCGCCTGGTTTGCACCACTGCACCCTCCACACACACACACACACGCGCGCGCGCGCGCGCAAGAAAGATGTTGATAACACAGAGGGGACGCAATAGAGGGGCACCGGGATGGCCGGGGCTGGGAACTCCTGGCTGAAGAGGAGAGGCTGAGGGAGATGTGCTTCACCACCCGTTCAGGTGCTGGAGAAGATGGAGCCAGGCTCTTACGGAGGTGGGTGCGGGGAGGAGGGGACGCCCCTGGAGTCAATGGGAAGAGAGGAGGCTCTGGCTGGGTAGAGCAAAAAATTCTCCCTGGGGACGGTGGGCAGTGGAGCAGGGCTCAGAGACACGGCGGGATCCCTGGGGATTCTCAAGAATTGGCTGGACAAAGCCCTGTACAAGGTGGCCTGAATTCGGTATTTAGCCTGCTGCGAGCAGGGCGTTGGCCTGAAGACCTCCCGAGGTCCATCCCAGTCCAAACGGCCCTGTGCTCTGTCTCCTGCTGCCAGCGTTGGTTTTTTCCCGTGAGAAGGTTTAGCAAAGCTCGCTCTTGCCTGCTTTTTCATTCCTGCTATCTGACCTAACAGTTCCTTGGAGCGCATCTCCCAGCGGCTGGGGGCCGTAACGCCCGGAGCAGCCTTGGCTTTGCTCTGCTGCGGGAGCCGGCGCAGCCACTGTGCACGGACAGCCCCATCCCACCCCTGCCCAGAGCAGGCTGCTCCCGGCCGTGGCCGCTCTTGTTTGGCTGTCTCCAAGGATGGAGACAACCTCACCGGGCAACCTGCTCCTGTGGCCACCACCCTTGCAGTAAAAAAGTGTTTTCTTACGTTTAAGTGGAATTTCTCTTTACTTTTTTTGCGCCTCTCATCCTGTCCCTGGGCTGAGAAGACTCCGGCTCCGTCTTCCGCACTCCCCTGTCAGGTGTCTGCACACACGGATGGGGTCCCCCTGGGCCTTCTCCCGGCTCCCCACCTTTCCTCATCCGTGCTCCAGGCCCTCAGCAGCACCTCTCCGCCTCTGGGTCGCAGGGTGCTGAGAACGCACCGGGCCGTGGCGCCTGCGCTGGCAGAAGCAGCCGGCGCTGGAGAGGCCGGCTGATGCGGGACTGCGCTCTCTCAGGGCTTCAGCGTCTGCGTCAGCCCCTGCGCTCATCTGCGGAGCGTTAGGGATTGGTAATGGGGAGAGAAGAAAAAGTCCCCTCCAACGCCTCAGCCCGTGGCGCCCCCCCCCGTGCACCCCTGTGTCAACGGGGACGGTTTGCTCTTTTCCGTGATGGTTACGGCATTTACTTTTAAAAGCTTATTTTAAAAAACAAAGCTTTTTGCAAACAGATTTAGCTGCAGGCTTTAGAGGAACACACATAAAATAGGTTTTAAATATCTTTTTTTTATTTATTTCTTGTGGTTTTTCTTTATATTAGTTTTTTTTTTTTTTCAGTCAAAAGACAGCATTACAACCTAACAACCAAAACCAGGTTACACACACACAGGCACACCACGTAACGTGTTCCGGGCAGGCGCGTCCGTCAGGCTGGTGACACACGGCGAATGTTTAAACGCTGTCCTACGAGAAGCAGCCACCCGCTCTCTACAAACCTTGCTGACACCGATTTAACACGTAACACACAGAAAGGACACGTTCTGTTAGCTTCGAGCTTCAGACGAGGTTTCAGTCCTACAGCATAGGTGATGTAGAAGAACGCAGGGCTTTTTTATTTTTTCTTCCCCTCAAGATCCCGGTGTGGGAGTCGTCCGCTGTTGTAAGGCGTTCAGCAGAGCGCGGCTGACGGAGCGGCTGCGTGGGCACCTGCGGCTGGCGCGGTCCTGCGCACCCGGCCCGGTCGGGGCTGGCGGCCGGTGCCGGTGATGTTCTCCGACGCATGTGGGGAAGGCTTAAGGCAACCTTTTCCGACTGAACAGCACTTTGTTCTCCTTTCTCTTGAAAAGAAATGTCGGCTACCGACCGTGCCGTCTGTCCCGGCGAAGCGCCGCTGCTCGCTCTGCCGCTGCTGCTCGCTCTCCACGCACAAACCAGTGAGGAACTGGGGTTTAGGCTGAGCTTTTCAAAGCTGCCTAAGAGATTTAGTGTACAAAATCCTGAATGCTTTTTAGCTTTAAAAAAAAAAAAAAAAAAAGGCTAAATGCTTTTTAGGGAATTAATTCTGTTAGGCTTCTCTGAAAATCCCAGCGTCTACTTTTAAAACAACATAAAAACACAGAAATGCTGAAAACTGACCCCCCAGTCGTCTCTTGCATAGGACTTTTAACTGTAGTTCACCGATATATTCAAGTTCTGCAGTTCTGTTAAAAAAAGATGACAAACCATGACAAAGGGTGGAAGGCACATGTGCAGTCAGCCCAGCACGGAGGGTGAGTTTCGCAAGCAGAGCCCCTGGGCTCGATACACGCCCGCGCTCAGCGGCTCTGCACGCGTCTATTCGTGACACAAGAGAAAACATCACTATTTCGCCGTTACGCCTTGCGCTGTTCCTTCGTCCCTCGTTTTGCGGAAGCATAATCGTGTCGATACAAAGCTGAGGCTAAGATTTCAGAGAGACCTGGGCATAGCTGCTCCCGGCTTCCCTGACGTGGATACGTGAGGTGAATGGGAGAGAGTGGAGAAACTTCGGGCTCCCCTGCGCAACCCATTTTTAAGCGACATCTACAATTTACTGCGCTGGTTTCCCCTCCGTTTGCAAGGAATAAAATCACGTTACCCCCCCCCGGTGATAAAATACAATCCCAGTGGAAGGCAGCGGGATTTTCGTGGTTGGCTGTGACAGAGCCGGAGCTTTGCGGCGGTGTTCTCATGCGCCGGGGATCGCGGTAGCGTCCCTCTGACAGAGCTTTGCACTGCTCTGGATGTGGGGCTGGAAAAGCAAGAAAGGACTGCAGGTAAGAGCCATCTCTGTGTTAAACGGAGCTGCTCATCTTCACCATCCTCATCCTTCAAAGGAAAGAGTTGTGGGGTTAGTTAACGACACAGATCTCTCTTAAGAAGCAAAACGAAAGGCTGGCTGACGGCACATCGATGGACGGCGTGAAACGGGAGGCTGCGGGGAGACCTTCGGCCCAGGCTGTGCCTGCCTGTCCAGAGCCCGCAGCTGACGAGCGCTCCCACCGCTGGCAGAGCGGAGAAGGAAGCAGCATCTCCGATGGGTCTGAGGACACCTCTCACGGGAAGAGGGACTTGCCACCCATGCAGAGCTTCTCCATCCAGCTTCCGCAGCCACGTTCATACGGCCGGTGACAGCTGCTCCGGTCGCGTTAACGGGAGGAGGACCGAGCCCTTGAGACGCTGGGAAATTATTCATGACTTTGACATGGCATTGAGCAGAGCTGACAGAACGGGTGGAGATGGAAAGCTCCACCTTGAAGAAGACAAGCCCTGAGGTGATCCCCTGCAATGTGGGCGGCTGGTCCGAGGGTGGGAGCCCCCTGGGACAGAGAGGCTGCGAGGGCGGTGGGCATCGTCCGCGGGCTGTGGTCCCTGCCAGCAGCGGTGCTGAGGGGGTCACCAGACACAGTGCTGTGGTGGAGAAGGACTTGGGGGAGCTGCGAGGACTGGGGAGGGACGCTGGGGTGCAGGCACGTCCCCCCCACCACCAGCAGCAGTTCTGAGTGCAAACAGCAAAGGAGGTGCAACGGGCAGATGCTGAGAACCATTTTTCACGACTTGAGGCGCCCTATCACCTTTTACTGGCTGTTTTCTAATTATTATATGGTTTAATCTTTGGGGACTCACTTGCTTTTAAATAAATTCCCCTGAAATTTAATTTCTGCTTTATGCAGGGCACTGGAACTGATATTTATTCTCCACAAGAGCGATTGCAAAGCTGTGTCATTCAAGTCTAGAACCTTGCTGGAGTATTTTTTCATCTTTTTTGTGTTCTGACTGCTATGACAAGATACATCCTGGGTTTTTTTTTCCACAGTGGGGCTGGATGGAAATGGAAAAGGTACCAGTAAGATGTAAATGTAAAATTATCTATTGACTCAAAACACGCCTAAAGGAAGAGTGAAGATTCCCGCAGTGGTGATCTTTGGGATGAGCCGTGCTTTATGTTGTCCATGACGGAAAGGAAACGCTGATCCCGTGGTAAGAATCGTCTTCCTTCCAGCTTCCCTGGGAAGCTTTTACAGCAGAGTTTTTTGGATCCCCTACACCCCGGGCCCAGTGCAGCCCCAGCCTGCCCGCGGTGTCCCCAGCCTGCCCGTCCATGCCCGCTCCTGGCTGCCATCCCAGCGTGGGGCTGGGACGCTGCTGTGGCACGGCCACGCTGCCCGGGCAACGCTGGCGTTTACCAAACAGAGGTTTGCCCAGGTCTCTCCACTGGGGAATTTTTCCTCTTCTTTTTTTATGCTTTCATTGCAACAAATAATACAAAAATTTCCTCCCACAAACCTGCCTGCCACCTGCACCAGCATTTCTCCACGCGATCGCTCCGATGGCTTCCCCCGTCCCAGCCGCCTTCTGGTCCCAGGGCCGCGGTGGGGGCTTCACTTCCCAAATCCTTGGGGGCTCCTCGCCCAAAATCCGTAGCTGGCTGTTCACAAACAAGCCCAGGGAGGGACCAGCTGCACTCCGCAGTTGGAACATCAGACGCGCGGCTCTTCCACAGCGCAGCGGCCTCTCACGCCGCGTCCCGCCAAGGGCTCTGGCCGCATCCCTGCAGCATCCTTCAGGACTGCGCAACCAAAGGCCTCACAGACAGAAACAAACCCCACAGCTGAACAGAGAAGCCCAGAAAAGCCCCACATTTTGAAGGACCCCAGCATATCTGTTTGTCCCTGAGTCCACGCTGTAGTTCACCCTACGCAAGTAAAAAGAAAGCGCAACTCGTCCGAGCCGCTCACGGACGCCAGCCCGAGGGCCTCCCTGCAGCCAGCGCTGCGTTTGCTTCACCTTCCCATCGGAGCACCGCACAGCTTGTCACAAATTGAAAATACTGGGTGAAAAAAAAACACCAACAACCCCTAAAAAACTAAAACCCACGCCCCAAAACACCCCACCGAACACCCACGCCGTGTTGTGAAGTATCTACACATGCACACGTGTGCACACACAGAAGTTCTCAGTTTTTAAGCACCTTTCATTTGTTTTAAGATCCGAGGAGACTCGTGACCTCAGTGTAAGGGGTTTTCTTGCTCTGGCAGCACTGGGTAGGAGATTTGGTACCAGGCCGGGCCTCGCGCTCGCCGTCGGCAGGCGCGGAGCACTGCAGGGCCTCTGCAAAACACAGGTTGAGCAGGCCTTTGCCGCAGCACAGGAAGGGTTGGTCAGGCTGGTGGAACGGCGGTGGCTTTGCAGGGGTGAACGGGTGATTATTGATTATTAGATGTTAATACAGGAGCAACAACGGGGAGGGGTCGCAGGAGCCCAGATACGCTCTGGTAAGCGCGCTCCGTTGGCCGGCGGGATGCCAGGATTCTGGATTAGCCTCTTCATGAAAACATTATTAATAATTTATTAATTCTTTATAAACATACCCTTGATATAAAGTGTGATAATAGTTCTGCTTCATGTCCTGTGCTGGCTGGGCACAGCGTGATGAAGGAGGTCTCAGACTGGCACGGGAAGAAGAAAGGAAAAGAAAACAGTTGGAATTCGCTTCCGAAAAGCAGGACGGAATAACAGCATCGGCTGCTTGAAATGAGTGCTGGGAGCCGGCGGTCGACAGCCACGGCGCGCTGAGCCCCCCGGGAGCGCGGCCAAGGGCTTCTGGCTCACAAGGGGTGGGTGGGATGCGGAGGAGGATTTTGATGAGGGGTTTCTCCAGCTGGGGTACCGTTTGCAACCAGACTGGTGGGCACGGGAAGGCCTGGCAGATGAGACACAGCAGGACCTGCCCCGGGGACGCCGTTCCCTGCCAGCCCTGCTGCCCTCCAGCCCTCTTCCCCGGGAGCTGCAGAAGAAGTGATGTCACAGCCAGCCTCTGATTTCGGGAGTGCTCCGGAGGAACTGGCAGCATCTCGGATGCGGAGGAGGAGAATTTGCAATGGGAAAGGGGTTGGGAGGCGGGACATCGCTTGGCTTGTCCACTTCTTGATGCACATTTGGGCTAGAGAGACAACGCTGGCTCTAACACTGTTGCCCAGTGGCTACAGAGAGCGACATGGGAAAGAGCGGCACGGGGAAGGCAGCAGCTCATCGACGTCCGTCGGGCAGCTGAGAGCGTGGGTTCCACCCCTGCTTGGCTTCACAAGCCCCACAAACGCCACGCTCCCGGTTCACACCAGGCATCACTTCGCGGGGCAGCGGGGGGAAGGCATTTGGTGTGAAGCCCGGGAAGCCAAAGGATGTAAACGTTGCCCTGGAGTCAAGGAGCTGCCAGCCTCTTCACCAAGACGACACCAGAGATGAAGCGGGGTGATCTCCAGCACAGTCTTAGATTCGGCAGCAAAGGGCGGCGATTGCGGGGAGCGGGCGACGCCGAGGGCTGGGAGGCAACGCCGGGTTCCCCAGCCCGCTCTTTCTCCGCTGATAAACCACTGGCTGTGAAAATCAGCTCCGCTGGCGCCACGCTGACCAGGAAGGCTGAAAAAGCAGCGGGCCACCGCGTGGCAAGTGTAGAACACAGCTTGGCGTCTCTGCCGGCACCGCATCACTCATGTGAAGAAGGCGCCAGGTCTCAGGGGGACTTGAAACAAGAAACTGGCCTGCAAGAGTTGAACGGGAAAGGCCGAAAAGAAATATTTGAAATTGTTTTTTCATTCTTTCTGTGGTTTTGGGAACGCCGTGTCATCGGAGCAAAATAAAAACGCTGCAGGTGAGCACCATCAGCCGGCTGCCCTGCGGTCCAGGCTCCCAGGCACAGAGCTGGGGCTGGTGCCCGCAAGAGGGTTCGTTTTGTTTTTAATCTTATTTTAAAAAAATGAATAAATACCACTGTCTGAGGTGGGGCTTACCACGATTCCTTCAACCCAGGTCCCAAGCTGATACTAAGGGATGAAACATGGGGAGTGGAAGAAACTCTTGTGAAACCAGCATTTTTTAGGGGTTGGAGGTACTTCTTGTCTCAGGGGGTGGGAATCCAGGCTGTGAGCTGGCCACGAGCGGGATGCAATGGCCAGACCTTCCCCGGGGGACAGGGTGCAAAACCAGTTCTTAAAGGGAGGAGCTGGGGGGAATCAACAAATTTCGGCTGGGATTGGAGCCATCTCAGCTGGTGCTGGAGCCACTGAAAGGTCTGGACCACGTCCTTCGAAAGGCAGAATGAGTCTGTCCTGGGGAGGGGAGGGATTTGCGTTAAAAATCAGCATTGCTTACGACGGAATTGGGCCCTTTGCAGGAAAGGATGCCGTTTTCAGCCCTGCTGCAGCGACCCCGTGCCCGGGCCTGCCCCATCCTGTCCCTTGGCAGCCGCTCCCAGATCCATCTCTGCCTTTACTTCAGCCTCTTCCCACCGGCCTCCTCTTCGGCATCCCTTCACCACCAGCTTCGACGTGCTTTTGCCACCTCGGGGTCCCTGCCTCCGCTCCCCTCCCAGGGTGAACGCTGGGCGGCCAACGCTCCTGGGCTCACACGGTGCCTCTTCCGAGGGGGTAGGCACACAGACACGCGCACGTCTATATGATATCTGCACGTATACAGGTGCGGCCTGGGCAGACCAGTGGCTCCAGGAGGAGGGGGCTCGCTCGGCCAAGGTGGCCACTGGCCACGGTGAAGATACCACTGGCCCCGGGCTGGCCACCCAGCTCAGCGCGGCAGCCAAGGGCTCCGGCGAGGCGCTGGGACAGTGCTTTGATTCCTGAGATTGCTTTTGAGGTTGTCTTTTAAAAAAACACCAGGAGTGACCCTGCCGTGAAGGTTCCACCAACTCCTCCCAGGACGAGCCCTTTCAGGACAGCAGCGGGGTTCTGTCTTATCGCGGTAAAAACGTAATTAAGAAATCGAGGGGGGAGGCGGGTGTTTGCTGGTTTTGGGGGGAGGAAGCATTACGTAGTGTCACTGAAGAGACTTTCCTAACAATCCCAGGTGTTGTTGCTTCATTGCTCCTTTCGCTTCCGCTCGGTGTCTCTGCGTGTGACATCCCAGCGGGGCTGTACGTGGAGTCATGACGTCATGAAGAAAGGCACTGATGTCACAGGCTCCTCAGGACAAACAGGCTTCGTCGTGGATTTCAGAAATGGGTGATGTCACCAGGAATACCAATTTCCACGTGAAGGCTGGCGTGGCTGCCAGGGTGGAGGGGGTGGCGCGGCCCCCCCATGCCAGCAGCTCTGGAGGCTGCCGGCCTGGCCGGCGTCGGGGGCGAAGGGTGAAGGGAGGAAGACGAGGAGTGGGAGATCAGGCGTGTAGGGGTGTGGGGGGGTGGGGAGTGAAACCGCAGCCCGGCGTTGCCGGCGCTCCCCAGGCCAGCTGGTGTTGGGGCGGCGCGTGAAGCCCCCCTGCGCCGGGGGGAGCGGCAGCGCGGGCGTGCCGGCGAGGTCAGTAGTTGCAGTGACGCTGGCAGGGCTGGTGGACAAAGGTCCCGGGGTGCTGCTTGGCCCGGCGCAGCGGGCGCTGGCGGGCCCGGTTCTGCCGCTGCAGCGCCTTCTGGCTGAGCCGGTGCTTCTCGGCCAGCTGCTGGGCCCGCTGCACGCGCCGCGCCTGCCCGACCTTCTCCAAGATGGCGGCCTTCACCGAGAGCGACCGGCCATGGTGTGGCACGTGCCGCTCCAGCCGGGGCTCCGGCACCTCCCTGCAGAGAAAGGGGCTGTCAGCGGCCGCAGGCACCCGGCCCTCACCCACCCCGGCAAGAAGGGCACCAGCTCACCCCTCTCCGTCACACCGCCCCCGGCAGCCCCCACCCCAGCAGCCTGCCGAGGAGCGGGGAGGCTCCAGCACAGGGGGGCTCTGGACACCCGGGGTAAATTCAGGCCCCAGGAACAGGGCTGTCCCCGCAGTGCTTCAGTCCCTGGAGCCCCGGGGAGGGAAGCCAAGCCCAGCCCCGTTTCCATCCCCCTTGTGACCCCTTTGGTCTCCTGGCCCATTTCCAGCCCCCTTGAGACCTTTTGGTCTCCAGCCCCGTTTCCATCCCCCTTGTGACCCCCTTGATCTCCTGGCCCATTTCCAGCTCCCTTTCTGCACCCTCCAGCCTTGAGGTTCCTCTGAAGCTCTCGCGATCAAGCTGTGGCCCTCAGGGAAACTTTGCAAAGAGAGAAGTCCCGGCGGAATGGGGCGCCCTAGCCCAGGTGGAGGTTCACCCCAAACTCTTGTGCCATGGGTAAATAACCACACTGCGGCAAAGGGAAGGCTGGGGCGGGGGTCGGGGGGCCCAGGGCTCAGCCAGCAGCCTGGTGCCACAGGGAGAGGGCTAAGCTGGGCTTTGGGGCAGGGAGAAACGTCCGCATCTGTGGTGGTGGCATCCTGCTCCCCTGCGGCCAGTACGGAGCCAGGAGGGTCTTGGGGCACCACTGTGCCCAAAAGCCCCCTTGTCCTCTTGGGTTTGCTTTGCTTGTGCCATGCCTGTGCAAATCCCCGTGTTCAAGCCCAGCGTGGCAAACCCCCTGACGGGCGGCGGGGTGACAGGCTGCATCGGCACGGGTGGCCACACCAGGAGACTGCGCTCGGGGCAGGGGAGGGGATGCAGCTCTCTCCCGCCGCAGCCCGGCGGCACGCTCAGGGTCCTGCACCCATGGCTGTCTCAACATGGCGCTGACATCCCCTTAGCAGAGCGTTTCGGGACACGGAGGCTGCTGTCCTTGCACGGTGCCGGCCAGGGCGACCTGCCAGGAGCCAGGGTGCTCCCTGAAGTGGGACGCAGGGACACTGAGGGCTCCCACAGCCCCGCTCCGCCCACGGGCAACATGGGCGAAACGCTCCCGGGCGTAGGCGGTGATTTGGGACGCTGGGCCTGACCATCCACCCCGGACCACCAGCGGGCGCTGGGGCCGGCAGCCCCCCCGCCAGCACCCCCAAGCCATACTCACTCAGCAGCATCGTCCTCGGGGCCCTCCCCGTCCACCTCGAGGGTGCTGGTGACGTAGACGGACATGCTGGGGTGCTCGATGAGGAGGTCCTCCATGGGGCTGCTCCCCACGCCGTCGGGGCCGGGCCCCTCTGCAGTAAAACAGGGGGGAGGGGTGACAAACCAACTCTCGTCCATCAAGCAGGGACCGGCCGAAGCCGGGGAAGCGGCCGGCAGCAGCGGCGGACCGAGGGGTGCCGGGTGGGAGCGTGCTGAGCGCCCCGTACCACCGGCACCCGCTCGTCGGGCTGCGCCGGGGCGGGCACGGCTGCCTGGGGTGGCGGGGGTGCAGAGCCATGCGGGGCGCAGCGGGGAGACACACACACACCATGTA